>KZ506956.1:75245-90172 GCA_002844005.1 Limosa lapponica baueri | reverse complement strand
TTCACCAGTCCTGGAGGAGGCAGTTAGAAGATTTAAAGACAAGTTCCAGGATGGTCCCGATATCTATAATCATAGCAAAAAGAGATGGCGACCCTTACAAAGAGATTTTGGCCACAGTTTTGAAGCTGAATGTAGAAGTGACAACAAACTGGCAAGCACGTGGCAATGTATTATTCTGGCCAGCATAAATCAAAAAATATGGAGATAAGTAAAAGTGGGCTGCAATTCTGCCCCTGCAACACAGAGCAACTTCTCAGCAGTTGGTGGGTTTTGTTTCTCACATGTGGTCCAAGTTGCACGACCAGCCTTCTCATGGCTGCGATTTCTGCATGGTCACTTCCACTTCAGCTTGGGTATTTCTGCTCACAGAAATCCTCCAGAAATAATAATCCTTTCCAGGCGCTTCTTTGTCGTCTGTTTTTATTGCATGACTGTGTGTTTCCGATCTTAAGCCTCTCTTATTTCAGTTGCTGCTAATCTGATCGTTATCTTGGGCAGTTAAGGATGTAGGCTGTAAAGGAGCTTTTCAACAGTCTGTTCTAGGAACCCCCTAAATCTAACAGGCTATCACAGAAGGGAAATATCTGATATTTACTGTGGTGGGAGAAGTCGTGCTGGTTTTTGGGTTGTTTGTGTTTGGTTTTTTCATTGTGACAGCTATAATGAAAAGTCACAAAGGCTTCCACACCTCTGCATGTTCTCCCTGGGCTGGCGTTATTTTATATCTCTGCAGGAGGGTTTGGACACGGTTATCTCCAATTTGCTGGTGATCTTATGACCTTCTACAAAATAGTAGAGCAGGAGCAGACAAGATGAGTTCTTGCTTTTTCATCTCCCAATTGCCAAAAACCAGTCAGGATTTCATGAATGCATTCAGCACATCTATTTAAATCTATACCCCGTGTGCAACCTTGCCACCAGGATGTGGGAATACATTTAAGAGAAAACTAAGTCGGTGATGCCTGGTCTGAATTCCCCTGCCTGAGCTTTGGTGCGCCATCAGCAGGGACTCTTGGCAGGTGGCTGTAGTGGCCAGGGACAGCAAGCAGCAGCTTTGCAGGCTGGCAGCAGGTGGTGTCACCTCACTAGAAGAGACACGCTGGAAAGGGAACATAAGGCAATGCATCAAACTGGGGGAAACAGCCATCTGGCAAGCTGCACCACGCTCCCAGATCCAGACTCCGGTTTCTCTTCTGAGAGAGCTGCTACCAAGAACATGCGCCCATCCTTGGTCATAGCAAAGCAGTTACAGGGCTCACGCATGTCACACTTCACATAAGTAAAGGGATCAGCACTGTTGTGCCTCCTAAACTGTCATAAAAACAAAGCAATTACTTAGAAACCAGGGCATGAGAAGCTTATCTTGTCATTATCTCAACAAAAGGCTGCTTAAGGAACTTCTGAAGCTCAGTTCCTCTGATGAACTTCATCTCAAGCCAAACTTAATTTTAAAATAAGAACTAGTTCAACTCTTAAGCTTATTACTGTAACAGGAGGAACCAAACCCGCAGCAGTCCAGCTCACCTCTGCCTTTGCTACTTCCTTAACCCTTATGTGGAATAACAGCTTGTTGCCCCAAGAAACTTTGTCAGGAAGCCAGGGAATGATTGTCTAGCTCTCCAGCTAGCCCACAGTAACCTGCAGAAGGCACCACATGGTTCTGCGCAAGTTTGTACCCAGCAATGTGCTTTGCTAGTGCTGACTATGCTGCTGAGCTGCCCACAAGTCACTCTGGGCTCTTCTGTACCCTCACTCAGTAGTTATACCAGTGCCAGAGCCCGCACCCACCCTGCCCTGAGAGCAGCCAGGCATCTCCCCTGCTCTACCTGGGGAACACAGCTTTTCCTGCTCCCGTGGTTGGGCAGCAGAGCCGGGTCACTCGGTCCAGCATTGCCCACAGCCTGCTGCAAAGCCACCCTGATGGGACCTCGGGATACTGCTGTCAGCTCCTGCCAGCACCTCTTGGACACAGCAGGAGAACCCAGCAAGGCACTACTCAGCTCTACGGCTCATTTCACAGCCTGGAAGCCCCTCACAGCGTCCAAGAAATATTCTCAGCGGGAGCAGGGAAAGACTTGCTGGTGCAGGTATTTTGAAATACTTCACCGCTTTGGTGCCGGATAATTGCATTAGAGGGAAAACTTCTTCATGGCCATACTGGAAGTTGCAGGGCTTAATCCACACCCTCCTGTTTTAGCAAGTGCCTTGCTCAGTGTGGTGGCCTCTGAATTAAATCATGGAATTGTTCCAGGTGCTTTTTAATAAAAGCCATCTCCACTAAGTTCCCTATAGACCAGCTCTGTAAAATAATTACCTTCCCTTGTACCAAGGGCTGCTGTATTTAATTCAGCACAAGATTTAATAAAACAAAATAAACCATTTGAAAAATCAGCAACAGGTTTCTTCTCATGGGTCTGGCTTCCACCTTGACAAAAATCCTCCCGTGCAGGGAATAGATTAAAAGAAACCAGTGACTAGAAATTGGCTGAAGTCCCTAGAGAGCAGGTGGGGAAGACAGGTTTACATTCTCTGCTGGTGTTTTCCTGCTGCAGGACTATGACTCCCTGTGACTTGAGTGTGATTTGTATTTCTCCCTACATTTACTCCCTGTTGGGGCAACAGCTTTGGCTATCAGTATTGTCAATTAACTTCAACTTACAGAACTGAAGACATGATAATTATGTTTAGAAAGAGCCAGGAAGGGGAGGTTTGCACTAAGCTGCACAGAAAACAAAAGGTCACTTGAAGACTCTACAGCAAGTTTCAGGCTACTTTAAAAATATTCCGCTCCTGCTCCTTTATCTCCTACCTCCCCGCACGTCCACTAACAGGTTTAGCAGTGTTTTCCAGCAACATGGGTAGCTATACTCGCATATTTTCCGCAGCAAACTCCACTTTCAACCAGTTGCAAAGCAACGTCAAGGAAGCAGTTACCTGAATTATCAGGGCAACAGGATACAGCCCCCAGTGGCGTTCCCGATTTGATGGAGTGTTACAGCATCCGACAACTGTGTAAACATCACCAGAGCGCACTCCGGGGCTGACCTAGAGCAAAAGCACATTTCTGGAGGGAACTTACAGGTGCAAAATCATGCTAGCCAGCAAACTTCCGGGAGAAAGCAGCTTTCCTTAACAATTGGATTTGATACTCTCCAAGTAAATAAATCCCAAAGCTTCCCCACACCCCTTAAGCACTTGACTGCTGACGGACTGCACGACCTTTCATAGTAAATCACCCCAGCTCGCATCCTGCTTAGTGAATACACCAGATTGCAGGAAGCTTTAGTCTGGAAGGTAAAATGAGTCCCAATTCCCCCTTTCCCACACCATGAATACTTGGCAAAAACAAAGCTTGATGTCATTATTGGGTGGGTGTCAGCAACTTGTTTAAGTGAGCCATTTGATAAGATGTAGAGCTTCCTGCAAAGTTGCTACTGTTCCGAGTAGAGAGTTCCTTTCTCACAAGATGGGGATCTGGTGAATTTATCACCGAGAAAACCAGAGATTTATTCTGCCTAGTAAATACTTTAGCTCCTTGTAGGCCAACATCTGGATTGAGTTATCACTTAAGCCAAACCACTTCACAGGTTCGGCCTAGGAAAACATCAAGGAGTTACCGGACTGATGTGTTTTGCAACCCTTAACTATTGTGTGAGCTTCAGAGTTTGTACAAATCATTTTCTCTAAATATTATAGAAAACCTTCACATAGATAATATCAGTGATCTCGCACAAATTTTCTCTCAGTAAGTCATCTGTTGTTTATACCTCCTGCTGAGGAAAATATAGCCTATCAATAAACAGGACAACCCATCAGCACATAACTCATTCCTCTGATTCTCACCATGTTTCTCAAACAGATGACTCACCAAGCTCATGTACACAGAGCTAAAATGAAATAAACCAAGGCACTACCAGAAAAAAAAAATTTATTGCACCAAACAAAACCGTAAATTAAAAAGCTTTCAACATATAAGCAATAATGGGATAGCGAAGCTCTCTAAAGTGATTATAGGCTCCTGTTGGATAACCAGCCAACAAAACATGATGACAATTTACAGAACAATCAAATCCTCACAACTGCACTTAAGCTTAAAGTATGTTTATAAGTACAGTGGTACCTTACACTTCCTAGCACGCAGGGATCCATTTCTCAGGTGTTTTATTGAAGCCCTTTTGTTGCTACCCTCTGTCAGTAACGGGCAATAGGCTGAAGCTTAGCATGCCTCTACGAAGGAGTGGCACAAGCAGGGTACTTGAAAGAAGGCAAGCCAGGATCTCTGGCTACCAGCCTCAGCAACACGGGCACAGTCCCACACTACTTAAATAAAACAGACACAGCTGGTCTGATGAAGGGAACGGCAGCAAGCCACAACCTAAGCTTTACAAGACCACCCCACAGCAATAAGACAACCCTGACATGTTCCCAAAGCAGCAGGCCAACAAGACAGAGCCCGTAGGGCTCTGACAGCTTGCAAGTCAGTTCTTCAGTGCAAATTACTCTTATGCTTATGTACAGGAATGGAAATACGGAGGTGTGAGCTTGACCCAAGCCACCTGGCCTGTATGAACACCTCCTGTATCTGCAGTTGCTGTGATCCACATCATTCTCTGTGGTGCCTATGGAAAGGCAGCCCCAAAATGCAGCAGATCTACTGCCCCTGCCATATAATTCAGCCATAGTTCAGGAAACAAACATCAGGGCTACTAACTGGAGTATAGTCCAGAAGAATGGAATAAGATTTGCCTCTGTGGGAATTAGTGATGTTCTTTAATGCCTGTCAAGTTTTCACTGTGTGGAAGTAACCCTTGATTTTTCAGGAAAAACAAAAAGATGAAAATGTCTTTATGTATCTTTAGGTCTTCATTAAGCTGCTGCATTTAGTGAGAGATTTTTCCAAAGCACCTCAGAGGACTGGGACATCCAATTTCTCTTGGTTTAATTGAGTAGTCAAATCCCCAGCCACCTTTGAAAATTGTGTCTTTAAAGCCTTATTCATGCATAGGTGACTCTCAGCTACAAAAATGGTAACACTTTCTCAATTTATGAAAAGAAGTGACTCTGTTCAAAACTCCCAGGCATCCCCTGGGGTGGGAGAGGAAGCACAACCTGGTGTAAGCATGAAAAGAGAAAAGGGCTGTGTAAAGATTAGCAAAAGCTACAAGTGTCAGAGCACAGCGACCATGGTTTCTGTTTAAAGTCCGCAAGAATAAAGCATTTCTGTAAAACTCAGATCTCATTCATGATTGTCCTCTTCTGGCGCACAGATTCTGTCACAAAGACAGATCAAAATAATTTATGGTGCTTCTCTTTTATCTTCTTGCTTTAGATATGCAGAGGGTGGTTTTGCTCTGTCATCAGAGAAAGGAAGGTTTGCCTAATATCCAAAACCAAGAATGGGATAATAACATCAACGGTAAAAATAAATAAAACAGACACATGATGTTCTGTTCCAAGATTTACAGGTGCTTTGAAAGGAACGTGTGTCCTTTCCTCTGCTGTCATAAAAGCAGAGCGAAAGTGATGGGGGGCGAGATTCCTCCGTAGATGAGACGAAGTGTCAGGAAGTTTGTCTAGCGGAAAGGCGCATGAATGGAGATTTGAACCCCTTGACTTTTCAGGCTGTGAGATCTCTCCCCTCTGAAGCAGCTGGCAGACCATGGAGGGGTGTCCTTTTAACTCCTAGGCTTATCTGCACATAACACACATCACAACCTCAAGCTTCACACATCCTGACTTGTTAGCAGGGGACATGAATGTCCCCTTCAGCACGGGCAAACCGCTCAGGGAGCTCCAGAAACTGTCCCTCAAGGTGGAGCGGGGCGCTGGGGCACTGTTGAGATGCACTCTCCCTACAGAAGCAAAGAGCCATCTGAAGGTTAAATGCCTCATACTGGTGTTGATGGATGGATCAACATGCCAGTTCTGTACTTGCTGGTCTCACTGGCTCCCAGAAATCCCCCTTCAGCTCTGTTTTTACACGGGGGAAGTTTTCTGTGACTCATAATGTCCTTTCAGTTCCTTTTTTTTTAAAAGGAAAATTCTTACTCTCAGTATTTAAGCAGTCTGATAGTGCCCTACTTTGCTCAGGCAGGCTTAAGACTTTACAACATAGCATTTTATTCATTGCAAAATGCAGGTAAATGGAATGAAAACTTTTTGCGGGAGGGTTTCTGGGACAGGAGAAAGAAGAATTTGGTCTTCACGGAAAGAAAATGTTTCAATCTCATATTTGGGAACACCTCTGCACTTTGTTGCATCCCAAATGAGAGGGTATTAGCAAAGCAGAACCCGGACAGGATATTTCAGTGTTAGCAAAACATGACATTTTAGTGGTCCCCAAAGTGCTTTTCATCTCCTGCCCTAAGCCAGCCTCTAGAGAAGCCGGTTGTGCACTAACTGGTCTGCTCACCTGACTGCTCTCCTTGCACAGCGCGAGTACCCTTCCCTCATCATCTCTGTGCTCGCTTCCACGTGACAGAATGCAGTCACCCGGCTGCACGCTGAACTGCTCTAAACAGGGAGACAAGTCCCTGGATGTGTGTGTATCGCTTCCTCTTCTCCAAAACTGATTTGTATGTGGAAACAAGCAAACAAAAAAATGCACAGAGCACAAATGCAATACAGCCTCGTCCACCAATTTGCTGTGTCTTGCTTGGCTCTGTAGAGTCTGCCTAGGTCTCTTCTGGCTGCATTTTGTGCCCTTTTGTGGCTAATTTCACCTGGACACAGTTTCTTTCTTTCAGTGCCAAATCACTGCCCCCAGACTTTGTAAAATAGATCTGTTTGGTATTTTACCCTTCCTAAAGGCTTAGAAGATGTTAGCAATGTAGCACATGGGAAGAATTTTTTTGCAGAGGATCCTGTTCTGCTGGTGCAGAGTCACTTGTCAAGGACAATAGCTGTTGGCAGAGCATTAATATGACAGAATTGGGCGTGCTGCCAAGGAAAGCAAACTCTTTTATGGTTTATGCAATGTTTTCCTGGCCTGTCAGCTTGAGATCACCATTGACGGCGAACTGAAAACTGCCTTTCACCATTAGTAGCAAAAAAAAAAAAAAAGACTAGTCAGCAAAACGGATAATGGACTTCACTGAAGCCCCAGTGCAACAAAAGCAGGTTGGGTGGATCATGTGTGTGGGTTTGATTTGTGTGTGTCTCACAAAAACAGCTACCCTCTGTGTTGGAGGAGCCCTTCATGTTAGGCGACAAAGGTTCACCCTCTGCAAAAAGGAGGTTGGCGTGAGGTCCTCTTTACAGTGGCTTCTAAGAAAACTTGGAGATGATGCTGATTGCATGAAACAAGGGGTCTTTCAACTTCAGAGACTTTGACTACAGGGCCATCTTTGTACTTGGAAATTCTGCCTGCTTGTTGTTCCAGGGATCATGGGATTATCTAAATTGGCTTTAAAAAGCTGACTTGCTTTTGCACAAGAGATCTCCTGGCATTTAACAAACTAAATGGACAGTTGCAACTGAGGTCCATGAAGTTTCAATTATTTCTTGAGATGTCTGAGTTAGAAAGAACAGTACTTATTGATTCTCATCCTGTCATTCATTCATGGGAAGTACCCGTGAATGCTTGGAGAAAGGCTCTGCCTGAAAGGCTAAATGCCTGTAAAGATTTTAATTCACAGAAGGAAGAGATGTGACCATGCCAAGGTCAGTTAGTGATATCTGTGACTCACCTCATCTGACATCACAGCCAGATTGCTCTTATCTCTAGACACTTGTCACTTCTAATGTTATTGCTCGTTTTTGGTCTCCTAACCCTTACAAGAGTCTGCTTCCTCTCTACTTAAACATGCACTAAAATAAGGTAAGACAAATGAATGGTACTTTATTTCTACATGGGAATGTCCACACTGATTCCTTGTGTGTGTGTACACACTGATTCATTCCAATGAATCCATTTTATCTTAGCACCCTTACATCAGAGGGCTCTTTCAGAGTGTCCTGGGGAAACCAATCTGCTGGTATCAGCTGAGGCTTTTGAGGCTGCTCCCCATACAGTATGTCCTGACAGCCAGAGACTGGAAATGATGCTGCCTGATGTAGCCGACCTAATCATTGGGCAACCTGCTTCCAAATCCATGGAAGAGCATATGCCACCAAAGGATTATGACCTGAAATGCCACATGCAGACTACGCACATAGAATGAAAGTGTGTGTCTTCGGAACTTGTAGCCAGGAGGCTGGTTCCTTGCTCTGGCCGCTTGTACAGCGGTAGCACAAGCTGCTGTAAGCTGCAGCCCTCTCTTCGGGGAAAGGTCATACGCTGCAGAACATGAGCTTTAGATTGCTGAATCAGCAGAAACCTGGTTTTCTTCTACCTCTCTCTAGCTGCCTGGAATCTCATAGAAAAATGTTTTTCAGACAGCACCAAAGCATTTCCTCTTCAGCTGGAGGTTCCTGTTTTGCCTACGTGGTTCGTCTCCATGCTTCGTGCTGCCCCCTCCTTCCCCTTCCCTGTCTGGAATGGCTCTTGCTTTTTGCACCTCTAGTGTCAACGTCCTCAGTGTGTGAAGAGAATTGCAACTTCCCCTCCGTCACCCAAAAAATAACCCTCTCAAACACTGAATTCTCTGCACAGCTGAATATCAAGGTGGTTTCATGGGATTAAATTAAAAATTTCCTGAGGCTTCCACCAGATTTTGTAATTTCATTGCCAAGCCTTTATCTCCAGATACTTCATTTGATAAGGGAAATGTACTGTTACAAAGAGGACTTGCTTGGACTAGCAGGTGTTTGTGTCTCTTGGGTGCAGGTGTACAGACTGACTTTGAGTTGAGAAAGCATGAAACACCCTTCACCCTGGCTTAAGGCATTGTTCTTAATTGGGTGACTTTGCTTTAGGAATAATAAGGTTTGCACAGCACTGGATGACACGTAACACGCTAACCTGTGTGACCAGGAGACTGCCAGCAGCTCCACTGTCTGAGGTTGGGCAGATCATTTAGTTTAGCCATGTCCTGTCCAGAAAGCATATCAAGAGCTTAGAAGAGAAGATTATGCTATAGTTACAAAGTGACTCCACTGCTCCAGTTTACTCTATGGCTACCTATGGCATGGAGCCCCAACTCTGGGGAGGAATCACTTAACATTGGCTACAGCTGCCTGTGTTTTAGCCCAAGAACCCTGCCAAAGACTTTGTAACCTGTATAAAATACCACACAGAACATCCGACAAGCTGGTACGAAGGGATAAAAGAAAGTGATTTTGTGCTAAGAGCCAAGAGCTTCAGGAACGAGAGAAGCTGGGACTACCACTTACAGGTGTGCTGCACTAAGGGGCTCAGTGATGTGATTCAGTCCACATCTGTTTTACATTATTAAAAAAATGCTTTTCACCAAAGATGGAGTCTGTGAGGAACAAATTATGGAAATAGCACTATTTGGTTTTAGTGTCTGAATGGGATGTGTAAGGGTTTCTGCTCGTTTTCACCCAGTATGCAATCAATATTGCTGTAACTCCCAGTATAATTGTGTGAGTGCCTCTTTAAATGCCCGTCTGCCTCCAGAGCAAGGATCAGGCAGGGCCTTGCATCTCACCTGTGAACAATATAAAGGGGCAAGGGAAAGTGAGCAGCTTTCTTGTTCTTTCTTTGTGGTGAGTCTGCTCATGGGAGATAATGTTTCTTCATGACTTTATTCTCTTCTCCTGTAAGGTATTTGTCTAACTTCTTGTTTATATAAATGCAAGCTTGTGCAGTGCCTTCAGACTCTGCATTGTAGAACTGATGCTTACTGCAGTTGGTTCTCAAACAGTATGTTCACTGGCCTGTATTTTGATTATATTTGTAACTGAAAATTGCTCCATTGAAACCTTAAATTGTGTAAGCAAGAGCGCTTCAGTACCATGATCCTAAGAATCCTGTGCTCATTTTAGGGGCAAATCCAATTAGGGCTACTGGTTTCATTAGTGCTGGTACCTGGTGTCTGCTACCCCTTCAGCAGAGCCTGCAGGAGGCATCTGTGTTTATTCCTGAACTGGAGAGATTTTGCTTAACTGACCTGTACTAAGTACTTGGGAACGGCTGGACTTGGCACTGAAGCAGCTGAAGGTTGTTTGTGTATAGTGTTCTGTTGTTCCTGAAGGGATGAGGGCGGCGGCCTTCAGCAGAGGTAATACAATAAACTAATGAATAGAAAACCCTAGAGAACATGTGTACTAACACAGGTGTTGGCTTGGGCTTTACTATGGCCCTGAATTAGACAGTGACTCTCCTGGGGGGAGCACTGCACCACGAGATTAGTGAGGTGACACCCAAGCCATGAGGTGACTTGTGCCTCAGAGCAGGGTGGCTGTTAGTGCTGATAAGCGACTGTGGCATGCTGTTCCCTCCAGCGCTCCAGGTAGGGCTTGTGCTGTAACTTATCTCTGGCAGAGGGACAACTAGACTGCGCTTAACGCAAGGCAGAGATTTCCCTGGAGGACTTATGTAAGTAAGGAGCAAATGACTTGCACTTCAAAGTAACAGTGCTGCAGGGACAAAGCTAAAGGAGCTCAGAGTGGCAATCGGGGAGTTACTCACACCTTTGATGTATCCTTATCTTATCAGGATATGCAGATAGAAGGCCTCTGTACAGGCTGGCCAAGCAGCAAGTTGTTGGTTATGTAAAAACTGAGTCGATGGGTCTTGGTTCCTTAAGGTGAGCGAGTTCTGGAGGACTTTAATCCTAGAGCATTAAAAAAATAAAGTGACGTTGCAACCTCTGAACTGTACCTCTCTGCCGTAAAGCAGCAGAAGCAAGTATACGGGGCAAAGGCCTGGGCTGGGATACACGCAGCATGTTGCACCCTTGGCGATGTTGCAAGTCCTCCCAGTTTCTGAAGTTCGAGGTCACCGTCTCCAAACTCAGGTGGCTGCCCTTTGTAAACAAGATCCTGATCCCCTTGCTTGAGTTATTCCAGAAGAGCCAGCTCTGTGGCTGCCTGCCAGCCAAGGGGCTGGATTGTGCTATGCTGGAATTGAGCAACCCACTCTTCAGCTTTCAGGACAGGGAGACTTGTCTTTAGGCTTCATGAGGCGCTTGCTCTCGAATCTGTTTGCTTGTTTCAACCCTCCAGAGGAGAAGTGGTTAATGGGGGGATAACCACTGGAAGGCTTTACTCTTTTTTCTGGTTTTGTTTGGTTTTTTTTTTCCTATGCTATCTGCTTAGCAGCTGAACCAGGGAGTTTCTGTCCACCTTTGTGCCTTTGTGATGCTGCCACCCTTACTCCGCTATAGGCTGTGTCTGTGCCATCTCTGGGAATTGCTGGTTTTTTGGGAGACAAAATGGGCCTTGGAGCAGCATCACTCGTAGACACATGTTACAGTGCTCTTCTTTAAGTATGCTAGGCTTGTGGTGGTTTATTTCCATGATGTCAGGAATTGCCTCATTATGTTTGTTATAGGTCTGTTGCTTCTTCATCTATAGACTATCAATATTCTAATCTCATACTTGTACTATAATATCAACAGCAACTTTGGGAGTGACAGTCCACCAAGAAAGGGCGATATCTTACTAGTTCTCTATTGAAATTACTTTTTTGAAGGAATAGCAGTGGGATCTTAATGATCAAGGAAAAGTAATGTATTGCTGAAATTAATTTACTCAACTTACATGCTCAAGTCAAATTCTTAAATAGAGAAATAAGTAATGTTGTCCTCTCTTCCCTCAAAAAAGGAAAAGCCCACAAAAAGATGCCTTATCTAGGTTAAACTATTTCCCAGAAAGAGACATGGCATACATCTGAAGCTACCTTCTGAGCAGGTGACTCTGAGCATAAGGATGGGCATTGTGTGCTTCATCACCACAGAAGCACAGCCTTCTGTCTGAAGTATAATTTTGACAGACACCATTCAGGGTTTGGCAGCCTGATATGGAAGGTGCTCTCACTTGCCCTCAGACCTTCTATGTGAGCAAAAAAGGATGATTAAGCAGAGCACTTCTGAAAAGAGAATGTCCTGGTTATCTATGTTCTTTCAGATCAGCTTAATTTTTCAAGTGCCCTCCAAAGATAGCCCAAGTGACTCTTGAAACCCCTGTGTGATCGACTCTTGAGCTTACGGTTCTTTCTCTGGTTGCCTTGGCCTTTGACAGTTGAACTGGACCGGCAGCTATCATTTCTCTTGGGCATTGACTCTTGGCTAATCACTGAGCCCAAGCAGCCAAGGTTATATGGGGAGTCGAGAGCAGAAGGAAAGGCTTGATACCTGTTGCAGTACAAGGTACAGAATCCCTTCCTCAAAGCCTCTAATTTTAAGGTGTCTAATTTCTGTCAGCTCAGGCCGTCAAAGAGCTTCAACAGTTTACTTTTCTCCCTTTGAACTGTAAGGGAAAAGGCCTTCGTTTCCAGTCTGCTGAATCGGTGAGCCCAGTACAGGCTGAATTAGTGGCATGGCACTCGAGTGGTTAAGAGGCTTATATTCCCATCCGCATGGGAAAATGACTGTTCCTCTAAAGCTATTGCTCTGTGCCATAGGCCGCTGTCCTTTCTGACTCTCTGTATCCGGCGGTAACTTCCTCCCTTCAGATAAAGTGAAGTTTATCTATAGAATTCTTAGTAACTGGAAGACCAGGCAAGAGGGGCAGTCACGAGATCTGCTGGTAGGAGCTAGCAGCACAAAAGTAAGGCTGAGCATGCCTTCCCTCACCAGTACCCAGAAGAGCAATTTCCTCTTCTCAAGGGGAAATTGATGTTAGGGTCACCCAGCTTTGAGTTCTCGCGCCCAAGGTTGTCATGCAAAAAAGTTTAAAGCAGCATGTTATATGTGATGCAGCAGAAAGGTTAACACTGCTGTCTCAAACTTGGTTTGTATACTGACGATGGGGTCAATAAATGAAGAACTTTGGGGCTCACGTTCTGCTTTTTGGGTTTTGTGACATGTTTTATAGACCTTAAAATGCACTGCTTTAACCACATGTATAAGCACAAATTATATGTACGTGAACTGTGCACTTAGCTTCTAGTCCTACTGTTTGGTCAGGAGTCAAAGGTCGGGCTTCTGGATGGTGGTACAAGTTCTTCGTGGTTCCAGCTTTAAATTATGCTCTGAAGGAGCTCCCTGTGTGTTTGTGCCTATTTGGAGGCATTTCAGTACTAGGTAAAGAACATTGGCTTTTCATTACAGAAGGGAAAAAACTGAAAAGGAAAACACTTTCAAAATGCTACATAACATAAGTAAGATTATCTGGAAAATGGATTTTTAGAGTTGCTTTGCTCTGGTAGTGGCATGGGCTGTCTGAACCCTCAGGACTTGGGACCTGCCTTTGGTGACCCAGACAGCTGGAATCAATTATGTTCCAGCCTCTTAGGTCTCCACCTCCCATATAGAAAGAAATTATTGTCTCTTGTCATGTTCCACATCCTCACCAGGAATTTCAGTTTGGTTCTGTATTCCTAGGACCATTGGGTTCTCTTTGCAGATCTTTAACAGAT
The DNA here is from genome assembly GCA_002844005.1 of Limosa lapponica baueri. Classification (NCBI taxonomy): domain Eukaryota; kingdom Metazoa; phylum Chordata; class Aves; order Charadriiformes; family Scolopacidae; genus Limosa; species Limosa lapponica. The sequence goes on along the minus strand of KZ506956.1, from coordinate 76,746 downwards.
CATATGTCACTTAACACTAGTCTGACTCTGCCACCTCTTCTCTGTGAAGACTATCAACTCAAGACAGGTGTTTCTTCTGCTGTGATAGAGCCTTAATGTCCCTCTAAAGGAGTAAGGTGTCTTAAGAAAGGTAATTTACTTGATGGAAAGAGGGTGTAAATCAAACAGTGGTGTTCTGGTATTGCTTTTTTATGTCTGTCTATCAGAAAATGAGTGGCTTTGTTCTGATGATTGAGCGCTCTTATACTCATTTTCTGAGACCGGTATGAAGGGTTGCACATGACATTTGGTGTTGTGCAGTGGATGAGCAGTACCTGCTGCACCAGGTGCTATACATGGCAAAAAGAGTAATTAGATAGTAAATAGCTCTGAGGTCCCTGTGGCTGTGCTCCAACACTAACAAACGTCCATTGTTCTCTAGTGTCTGACAAGCTGAGAGCACTTTATTGGGGACTATGAAAGGGTCTCTCTCTTCACTGCCCCGAATAATAATGAAAGTGCAGAACCCTGAAGTCTTTGAGACACCTGTGAAGTGTGAGTTCACCTTTCCAGCTGTGCTTCATAAGGACCTCACCTCTGCTGGCAGTCAAGGTAGGGACTTTGGTTGGGTCAGTGTCAATCCAAAGTGGGAAGGAAGCCAACAGGCAGCTTGTACTTGTTCTTTTTGTCCCTGGGTAGACTGGATTGGTGAGTTAACTGAAGAGGGAGGGGGAGGAGGTAAGAAATGAAAACAGCTCTAACCAGCTGGAACTAGATCTCCCCTAGCTGGACAGTTACAATTTGTCACACAGAAACAATGCCTAACTGTTTGCCTTGCGAGTAAACAGGACGGGAACAAAGCCTCAGCTGTATGTGTGAGCGCTTGTGAACCTCCTTGCACTTACTTTACTGGCTGTCCATGTGCTGGACAGTGTGTGGCTTGGATCTTTCATCAGACAAAAGGACAGGGGTGGGCAGGCAGCGACAGGCAAACATAACCCTTCCACGCACTGGGAAACCTCCCATTTGTCCATGCTGGGCCTATGTGTGTCTGAAATAGATTTCTGCATGTAGTCCCACATGTTAGTAAAAGCAAAGTTGGAAGTAAGTTCAGATGAATTAGGACCAGCTAGAATTACCCCATGGAGCTCTACAAACAAACCAGCTAGCCTAGTGAAGCTAATGAGCATAGCTAATTTGGTTACCAACATGGTCATTAGGACTGCGTGGCGAGAGAGGGTGCAATTAGCAGCTTGGTGCTACCTTTACACTACATGCACTGCGGCGCCCTTCAGCTGCCCACTGTATCCCCTGGCACGCTGGGGAGCTGCTTTGCTGCCTTGGGCTGAAATTCCCCCTCGATTTTGTGCAGGGGAACATCTCAGCCGTTTTTCTGCATCTAGTAAGGTGCAGAGCTGGGACTGGTGATAGAGAATCTGCTCCCCTGCTTCCTTGCTCTTGGCTCACAACACAGCTACTCTGTTCTGATTGTGAAAGCTGGAAACAGTGAGGTTGATGCTCT
>KZ506956.1:40002-69822 GCA_002844005.1 Limosa lapponica baueri | reverse complement strand
AGTGAGAATTCAGAGGAAATACCTGTACTGCAGCATGGAGTAACCACTGTCTGGACTCATGCGTGTACATTGGAGATCACATATCACAGCTGGTCTGCACTCTTTATTTTCCTGGCATCCAGGAGATGGTCTGTGCAGCCCCTAAAGCCAGAGAGCAATCTGGGTTACTCTGCCCTGGTTTGCTTCAGGGGAGCATTTCTAGGCAATGTGCTAGGCAAACGCGCAGCAACCGGCTGTGATTGTGTAGAGGTCTTAAGCAGCACGAGGGAAATGCCCAATTTCTCAGTTTCATGACTGGCTGGAGGCACGGCTGGCAGTGTGAGGGTCTCCTCACTTGCAGACCAGTGTCCCGTCTCCCAGTCAGTCCCTACTTCTCTTCCTCTCCTACTTCGTTGAGTCAGGGTTCCCATAAACTTAAACAGGAATGCTGCAATAAAGAGGCAGACACTGTGGAGAGGGAGATGTGGGGGTTTTCTTACTGTATAAAAAAAGAAATGTCACCAAGCAAAAACTCCATCAGAGCAAAAAAGGAAGTGAGAAGGAGATTGCCTTTATGCAGCAGCTCTGTTGCTCTGTTTTGCAGAGATGTTGGCATGATTACAGAAGTGTAAGGAGGATCAAAGAGGCAGTCTTGCAGATGACAGCAGCTCTTGCCAAATCCTACTTCTTTATAGCCTTTGCTTCAGGGAACTCTGACAGCAGCTAAAGCTCTCTACTTATCAGGTGGTAGGTTAAAGGAGAACTTGTCTTACAGGCTTCACGCTGTAAATGCAAGTTCTTGCTTTGCCTGTGGAGTGTGGTGTCTGCCTTAAAGGTTATAGACTTTTATACACCTGATTACAGGGACAACTTAGATAAATTTTCCTGGAGGACTAGGGCTCCTGGACATGGGACCTTCAGGAGAAACAGAATGACAAGCAAGAGGCTCCAGGAGGCAGAACTGTCCTGTGGGACAGGGCTATTTGAGTGGTTGGCCATTGGTAATCCATCACTATAGCTAGCTTCAAGACAAACTGTCAGATCTCACGGGGGCAGAGCCAGGCAGAACTGCCACAAGCTTTAGCTAGAAGGTATCATAACCCTTGGTGTGAAAATGGAACAGATCTGTCAACAGAAATGCCATATCAGTAAGGAACCATGGGTAACCTGGACGTCAGTAAGTACCTTGGTGGGCGCAGGAGACGACTGCAAGTGGTTAGACGCCCATCCTGAAATGGGCAGGAATGCCTTGACCAAAGAGGCCCCAGGAGTTAGCAGCAGTGCTACACCTCGCATCATTAAGAGGCGGTCCAGTAACAGTTGGAGGGAGGGGTTTTTGCTGCAGCATCACCTGTAATGAAACAGTTGAGCTACGTGGAGATGGGATGATGCTTGTTTTGTCAGGCAACATGGCTGAAAAAGGACTGTCTCTAGCTGGGCACAGAGTGCTCGCTGTACATTAGGTTCCAGAAGGCTTTTTTGGACAGCAGCTGTTGGAAATGTGTACCCGTTCTGTTCGTAAGTGCTTCCCTCTGTCTTTGCAGCAGCTGTCTGTGAGGCGGTTAGCAGGCGGCAGACACAGCCTGACCACAGAATGCTAAAGAGGGGCAACTTCCAGAGCAGGAACAGAAACACTGAAAACCACCAACGGATTCTCAGTGACACTCGCTTAGCAAAGAGGAAGCCATCCTTGGGCAAGGCTCAGTACTCTGTCAGCCAAGCCAGGAAACAAGTCCGTTTTTCAGCCCTTGCAAAATGCTGTGTGGCACTGGACCTGACTGGTTCAGGTGGGAGTGGGAGGACAGCACGTAGGCCTGGTAGCGTTGCTGGTCTAGGTTCTACCTGAGCCACGCAGTGAGGAGTAGGTTGCATCTTAATTGTGCAAACTAATATCAGTGGACATATAATTTCTCAATGGTAAGGCACACAAGGCTTTATTCCAGTCTGACACAGAAGCGGTAAATGGCAAAACCAAGCAGGTTGCCAAGGATTGTACAGGACACGTAACCAGTCAGACCCTTGGAAGTTAGCTGGTGCTGGTGGGATAGGTGGGGTGGTGATGAAGTAGTTAGATCCTCAGGGAAGGAGCGAGGGAGCACTGGGAAAATGCAAAATTCGCCTGGAGAATGTGAAATAACCTAAAACTAATATGCTTGGTCTTGAGCTAGGGAAAGGAGGAGGAAGGGAGAGGCTGGACTAGCCAGGTAAAGGGGGAGTATAGGGCTGGTCAAGAACTGCATTCTAAAAACACACTTGCACCCTTGTTTTCACTTGTACAGGAAAGGAGGAATTGAAGCTGCTCACCATTCTGTGTTTCCTCTAGACTGAGATAAGCCTCAAAGGAATCTCACAAGCTCATCCTGTTTCTTCTCCTACCCCAGAGCAGGATTAACTGCACCCGTTTGTCTAACCTGTTACAAAAACCTCCCTGTGCTGGAAACATCACCATCTCCCCAGGCAACTCATTCAATACTTGATTATCCTTGCAGCTACAAAATTTGTCCATGATGTTTAACCTAAATTTCATTTGGTATAATTTAGGTACACCTTCATCTGCCCTGATTAAAGGGACCATGGCTGCACAGACTTGCTATTTTTGTAAATAATAGGCTATGTACTGACTCTGTCCTCTCTTTTCTGGGCTGAACCACTCCTTCCACGTGATATTTACTCACAGGCCCTGTGGTTTCTAGACTCCTGATGGTTCTCACTGACATCCTCTGGAGTTGATCCTGTTTGTCCACACCTCGTTTTGAAGTGCTACTTGGACACAGCACACCTGTGGATATAGAATAGATGGGAAGGGTCACTTCACACCTCTTGCACACTCTATTCTTGTTTAACAAGTGCTTGCCACATGTCAAAACCACACAATACAGCTGACTTGGGTCCCATCTGATCTGCTGTAACCCCGTGAGCCCTTCCTGCAGAACGCTGGAGGGACCAGTTGCCTCCCTTCCCCTGCTCCACTGCAGTGAGCACTTTACTCTTGTCTGTACCTACTGGCCCTCTTGTTTTTCTAGTCACACTTAAATATAGTTCTTTTTTTCTTTCTGTGGTAGGCCTCCTGGCTCAGTGTCAGGTTTTATGGGCATGATTTCTTTTTTTTTTTTTTTAAACATTAAAAGTATTACCCAGATTTTTTTGTGGAAATATGTAAGAGCACTGGGGTAGGAAAATACCCCTATGGAAACTTGCAAAATACATTCTTCCATCAGGATAGTGGATTATTAATAACTAGAATTTTGTAGCAGTTTTTGCACTTCCATTAAGATATTTTCCCATATACTGTTTCTTTTGCTTGTTTAGAACATGAGGGAGCCAGGTCCCGGGCCAGAAAGGGAATGCTACCCTGTCTTCATTTATCTGGACCCTCGCTATGGAGTTCCCAGGATATGATTCATCGCAGCGGCTGCTTTCCAGGCAGCACTGTGCTGACTGACCCTCGCATGCCTACAGACTTCAACCTGTCAGGATTTTCCTGAGATCCAAAAGCAGGAAAGCAGTTGTCTGGGGAGCCGTGGCTCGCTTCGCTATTCATATCCCAGCTGAACCTGATGGCAATTTTGGGGGACTAGGAAAAGGTACTTCTTGGGCCACAGGGTGCACAACCTGACAAATAATTTGGAAATGCTATTGTGCAATAGAAGTGTGAGGTCTTCTTTAAAGGCAGATTTGTCATAATGCAGTGTACCAGGCCAGCCTCCTCTTCCGTCCCTAGAGATGTGAGTTAGTACAGATGTTGTAGTGCTTCTTGCTGAACTGTGATACTAGTATTATTATTTCTCCTAAGCTTAAAATAAAAACACTGTGCGGTTGCCCAAACTAAATGAGAAGATGTCACTTTGCAGCATTTCTCAGCAGCTGGATCTGAGAGCAGTTTCTTTTTGTGGTTGCTGAGTAATGGGTTCAGCATTTCGCAGAATCTTTGGGAGTTTTCCTTAGCCAGTGTCTCGGGCTTCTCTAGAAATAAGTTTCTCTCTCCCAGCAGTCTGTCAATGAGGAAGAAGACCTTATGTGACTGGTGAAGTGAAGCCCCATCCCAGTCCCCTCTGTCACTGGAGTGGCTCTGGGTAAGAAAAAGGAACATGTTGCTTCCGTAAGAAACTCTCTGCCTTGTGCAGATCATTTATCACAGAGAGCTCTATTACCAAGGCCAGAGCTGCCTATCTAATGTGGCTGTGTGGGGAAGGAGTTAGGGTTTTTACCCTCTACCCACGCTCATGGAGCAGTAGGGAGGGATTTCATGCTTGTTTTGTCTTGCGCAGTAGGAGTGATATTCACACCTGCACCTACAAACCCACTAGTCCCAGGCTCGTGGCTGGGAGGCACCCCTCCTCTGGAGACTCCCAAGGCTTTGATCATGGATGGGCTGGGTGGGGGGAAACGTGTAACAGAACTAATCTGTAGCGATGGGCATGTTCCTCAGCTCCACTTTCATAGGCTGCTTCTGGCTGTGTATTGTCCTGGGTTTCCCTTCTCTTCCTTCCCTTAATGCTGATGCAGGGATGTGGTATAGGACTGGATGGCGCTCACTTGCCAGGTCTCGCTGTATGTTGTTGGGGTGACAGGCAGCTCTGGCCTGTGTGCAATCCTAGGACTCTCTCCAGGTCCAGGAAAGTTAAAAGGTGGCTATGGGCTTGACTGACTAGTTTTCTTATAGGGAAGTACCAAAAAAAATGCTTCCCTTTGCTTCCCAGTGCTAGGAACCCTTCTTCAAACTAACACTGAATGCACGGTAAGTTGGTCCTTGTGCTAATAAAGGTGACTGTGAGAGGGGTGTGATGCAAACAGTGCTAAATCTGAGTGTGCATTAAAAAAGCAGCACAACTGAGACATGGCTCTGCTGAGGGGATGCTTCTGACCTCCCTCTGTAACACACTGCGGAGGAAACGTCTGCTCAGGGGCTCTGGAGCCGAGGGGGCAGGCTGTATCCTCCCTCCTGCCCCTGCCTTCCCTCCTCTATCTAAAGTGTGTGCTCCCCCAGCCAAATAAACTCCAAGATCAGCCACAGAGAAGGGAAGACAGCTATGAGTTGCTGGCCTTTGCACCCCACCCAGTTCTTGCTCTGCTTGCTTTTGTTCATTTCCAACTCCAGTGAGTAAGGCTATGGTTGACCTTAAACCTCCTCAGAACTAGGGCTGTGGTTTGGAAATTGCTTTAGGATTTTCTAAAGTACAGAACCCAGAATCCAAATAAAATAGATATTTCTACGGCAACATATGTCATTATCAGTCCCGTAACAAAGTGATGATTCATTATGCCTCTGTTTTGTCTTTTCTTTATGAGACACTTCTGGAACTTTCTACCTGTAAGGCTTATAACAATCTTGATGGTTGTCTACACACCCCCCAGGGAATGAAGGAGGGAGGGTACTAGATGATTTCCATGTCCAAGATAAAAGGTATCTGCCTCCCAGGGAATGGTCCTTTAATTGGAAGGCAGTCAGCTATGTTACCTAGAGTGACTGATACTGCCTTCTCTTTCTGGCAGCAGATGATCTCATGCAGCTTTCACTTCCATTTCTGGAGGATTTTGTGCTTTACAGAGGAAAAAATATCCTTTGTTATGTCAGTTAAAGAATGTGAAGCTACTGAGGGGCGTGGCAGGTCAGTATTGTTGACTCTATCACTGTGAACCACAAATCTCATGTGAGCTGTTCCTTGTTTGAAATAGCAGCTCTGGGAATCTTATAATTAAGGGAGTGTTTTCTGGGGGGTTTTGAATAGGCCTCTTTCATGATGGTGAAGAGAAGCTGAAAAAGCGAATCCTAGAAGCACAAAATCTGGTAAGCTAAGAAATATGCCAGCTTATAAAAAAAGAAAAAGCACTATGATTTGGGTGGGAGTTGGGACTCCCTGGCTTAACAATTACTTGAATACATGATCTGCCTACTTAAAGCACATCTGAGTCATTGATGTGAGGATGTGGGCATCGCGGAATGGGAGGAACAGGCTAACGGTGTAATGCTAACCAAGTCCACTCATACCGTCTGCCATTTGCCATCAGTGTGCAGTCCCACGAACAGAGCACACCCTACTCTTTATATTCAAGGGTTATAGCCTTGAGAACAGGCAGAGACCTGAAAAAATTCTTTTTGCCAAGAATCACTTTCACTAGGTAGCAGTGAGGATGTAGAAATCTGCGCTTTAAAGCAGAGATAATAAACTAGGTAAGATAGTAACACCAAGACTTTTGATGTAGGGTAAATGATTTCTTGGGTTTTTTTTGGTTTGTTTTTTTTTTTTTTATGAAAAGCAGTAGCTCCTGAAGTATTTACATAACCCTTACTTAAGAAGTCACCAGAGTGTAGTGAATTTAACCATCTGTAGGGTTTTAACATTTCTGCTCTGCTACAGCCATCAATGCAGAAAATGTTATCCATCCCTTAGGAACACAAATTGCTCGGCTGAGGCTGGGCTCAGAGCTGAGTTACTGCTCTGTGACACTGCTCCTCTCTCTCCCACAGTTGCTTCCAGCTGTCCCTTGAAGAGAAGGATTTCCATGCCATTTCCAAGCTGATGGGCAGCTGGGGTGGCCAAAGAATGTCTCTGTCAAAACAAGCCAAAGACCCCATCATATTCATTTTCTTACAGTGGGAGTTTTGCACTGTGCTTTATTAAATAGTTTCTCAAAAAGCCTATTTTTAGTCAGGCACTTATGTTAGAAGTCTTTGAAATGCAGTCCTAGTCCTAAAAGAGACTGGTTAAAAAAGCCGGGGGGGGAACCCCATGTGGAACCGAAGTGTTAAGCAGTTTCCTGTGTGTCTCCCTGAAGCAAACCCCAGCAGCTGACAATGAGAAAGTTTTCTTTTGTTTTTTTTAACTGTCAATGCTGAAATGTGGGAGCTGACATTTCAGCTCGGTTCTCTTGTGCACATCCTGAAGGAAAAGAAAAAAAATCTTTCTGAATTAATTAGCCTTTCTCACAGATGCCAGTGGAATAAAATTCTGCATGTTGTGAATGACAGTACCGCAACCCATTCCTTGACAATGGGAGATGAAAAAAGTCTCACTCCTGTTACTATGTTTGCTCTTCAGCCCCAAGAGGAGTAGAGGAGATTCTCCTTTTGGTTACTCAGTGGCTCTGGAGGCTCACAGAAAAGAAACAAAAATAAACACATATGGACTCACTCTGCTGGGTGAAGCTTCCACTCCAAATTGCACAGGGAACTTACGAAATTATTTTGTACAGAAGCAGGTGTTAGACTGAAGCTAAAGTCCATGGCCTAAATAGTTTTTTAACGAGTTATGCACATTACAACATGACATGAACAGCTGACGTGTTTCTGACTGGGACTGAACGCTTTTGCCTCCCACGCGTTGTAGTTCTGGGAGTTACTTCCGACAAAGTAGTTGCTCTAATGTAAAACTTGCTTCTACAGCAGTACACCATGTGCAAAGTGCTTTAAGATGTGACTCTGATTGTCCACTCTGGAGTTGTTGTAAAATAAAATTTCCCCATGGAAATGGTGTCTGTTTCATTTTAATGCTTTTATTTTCACCAATGTGGACTTGATTACTGATGGAGGTGAGACGTATTAAGTGTTTATGGAGATGTTTCTTTCTGACAGATCACTAGAAAAAGCCTCAAAGGAAATGAATCTGGCCCTACTTCTTTCAGTGTCTTTATGCTAAGGCGGGAAGCAAATATTTTTTTTTCTTGTGAAAAGTTATAAAAAAATTGTGAATCCTTGCAGGGAATCGAACACTGGAACCAGAGCATTCTTTACAAAAGAGACTTCAATTGTGCGTCATCAGTTTGGTTTCGCAGCATTACTCTAGCAGACCTTCAGTTTATCTCCTGTCCAAATGTGACACATTGATGTGTCCTGCCTGGCTGCACATGTACATTTGCACATGTTTTATAGCAATTAGCTGTTCCTCTCTTTTCTCTCTCCCTTCCCCCTTTCTTTCCTTTCAGTGTTTAAGCTGCTCAAGTCGTCTGCTTCCTGTCCAAAACTCACGGAGCAAACTTTTGCAGAGCACTCTAACAGAAACAGGTATCTAAAAATGCTGTGGGTCTGCTGCCTTCCCAACTGTTACAGCTCGGAGCGCACAAAACTTCCAAATTAGCAGATCAGATGGAGTGTTGCTATTTTTCGACTGTTTTTGCTGTGTGTCAAATCTTGACACTGAGCCAGTCTGAATTGGCAGCAGATCTCCGGAATAAGCCATGGGGAAAGCAGCAAAACACAGTCATTTATCTTTGAAACAAAAGCACTGAAGATGGAATGTTTGATTCTCTTCTCGTTTAGCATGGTGTAAAGCAGGCACAGCTCCTCCGAAATGGAGAACAGAACTGCAGGAGTAAAGAACTGAGCTCTTGCACTGTATCCTTTGGCAAAGGTGAAAGGGTGATTTTGTATGACAGAGAAAGATCTACTGCCTCACTGGGTGGGAGGGGGAATGGTGAAAAACAAAACAAGGTTTTACATCCTTACAAGCTTTTTTAGATTGATTTGGGTTTTTTAAGATGTATGCTCCCTACACTGCCGGTGTAATTCCATGGTCAGTGAGAGCTTCTCTGTATTTCTGATGGTGACAGAATTGTGTTAGTGCTATTCACTTCTCTTGAGAGCAGGATTTCTTGTCTTAAAAAATGACAAACTTGAATAATTTGCAGAATGGTGTTTATACGTTCTGCCAATGAGTCTGGATCAGCCTTTCACCTCTTCTGTCCTACTAGCAATCCAGAGTAACTATTGGATTGGTGTTTCGCCGGCTGGGTGCTGGTGTGAGATCAGCCCCGGTGCTGAAAACGTCCCTGTGTTCAGCAGGGTGCTATTTTGGAACAATCTGATCATGACTGCCAGGGCGTACAATGCGGAAGTGAGAAAATGCTGAGGAAGTAAAATGAGCTGTTGAATGACACAGATCTCATCAGATCTTAAAGGGAAACTCCAAGGTTTCAAAAGAGCTGCTTTGAATAGCTGATGACTCGGAATAACACCTGTGAAACGCAAATCATCTCATACAGGCTAATACAGGCATGCATCCCATATTTGTTCACCTTGTTATGAAGCGCAGCTCCTACTGAAGGCAGTGAATGGGGCTTGGGAGATAGGCATCACTTTCATTTCACAAAGAGGCAGTCAGGGACTTCGTGCAAGAATGAGGTTTTTTCCAGCATCATCCGGTGAATTAGCAGCAGAGACCAGGCAAACTCAGTCCTGCGTCTCACTAATCTCAGTAGAGCATATGCTGCTGCCAGATGTATAGTCCCAGCACACCGCGTGGTGTGGTTTGCAGTATTAGTTTGTTTCAGCTTCTGTGGTCACCTCGTTAGGTAAGAAATGTAGCTTTTCTCTGCCTGTTTATATACATGTGTGTTTGTATATACACACCAGGGAACTGAGTACCAGAGGAAAGGAAAAACCCCAGAGGCAATTCAAGACAAATGAAAGCAGAACCAAATTTTCAGTTCAAATAAGCCATGTATGTTAGATTAAAAATAGAAAATATTAATGAAGAGTCTTAAAGCAGCTCGACCTTTTTTGGGGCTTTAATGTGATCTTTCTGTCTAGGATAAGTGATAAAGGTGATAGAACTCTGACAATGCTGTACGTCATACATAAAAAGAGAAGAAGATAACAATCTTCTTTTATTTTGCATCTTATAGGGAACTGAGCCACGTTTACAGTTTTTTTCCTAGGTGCTGTGAACTGGGCTGAAGCCTGGGCTGTATGATCATATCATCACTTTCAGCAGGGTTGCTTTGCCCCGTAGACGAGAACCCATATGACACAAAGACCAACCACTAACAGGCAGACTATGCTTTCCAGTGGATAATTGTTTTGCTCATCTCCAGCATGAAGAAACTGAGGGGTTTTTCCTCCTCTTAACTGCCTTTTTTACAGAAATGCAGCTACGCCAACTACGAAATGGGCCCTGTGCTAAGTGCCGTACAAACAAGTGGAGACCTTTTGCACCCCCCAAAGAAAACCCATGGCAAGGCGGGCACAGGAGAAAACAGGGTTTTTAGAACACAAATTAAGCCAGGAAGGTAGCAGTAACACAACTTTTGTTATGTGCTAGTTAAGTTTTCTTTAACTCCACAGTTGGGTGGGAGATGGCTTGATCGAGAGGGGTCTCTGCTACAGGGGAAGAAAAGTGATGTAAGCTGAAGGGAAGCAAGTAGAATGAAAAAGGCGGAGAAGGCAGATGTGGATTATGTTGTGCATCACTATGAGGTTATTTACATTAGGGGATAAGAAAACTGGGTTATTTAAAAAAAAATAAATTCCAAGATGATTTTTTTCTTTCACAGCATTTCCAGTTTAATTTTAAAGAAATTGTGACTTGTCTACCAAATTAGGAGCTGTGTGGTTCCCTGGGAGAAAAACCTCGTCCTACCAAAGGAAGGAGGAGGTCTGCTTTGTCCTGTCCACGCGGCAGGCATGTGCATAAGCCTAATCCAGAGGCAGTTAAGCCACCGCAGCTTCTCCCATGGAGGTTTTTGGGTTCGGAATGGTGTCAGCTACGTTCAGCAGCTCAGTTCCCAGTGCAACTACCTGGACAGTTGAACTAGCCTAGGTAAAGGAAGGTATTTCACAATGTGAGAATTAAATCTGGGATGTGAAAGCCTCAACAGCTATACTTTAGAATGGTATTGCCTTTGGCAATTTTTGTACTGTTAAGCTTAAATCTTACTTTGGAAATGCCTACTGGACCCTGAAGTTTTAAGCACAGACTAAGCTGGGAAATCAGAGCTTGGTACTCACTCTTTATACTCTTTGCCTCGTGGTACTGAGATCAGACAATACACATGGTGAGAATTTAAAAGGAATAAGAAAAAAGATCACGTGCTTTAGACCTTTCATTTCAGACTAAGCAGATGTATATGAGTTGATGTATGTTTGCTTAAGAGAGTAATCTACTGGTTTTGGCTTTTGGGGAGGGGAGAAGAGGATGCTCTTTCCCTGAAGAATTGTCTGTGGCTTTTTGCATTTTTCGGTCTTGAACAAGTTTCTTATTTACAATATAAAAATAACAACTAAGCTGCACATTTTTCATTTTGACATGTGAAGGCAAAAATAATTGTGCTTTGCATTAGTAGGCCAAGATGGTAATATGCTTCTGTTGTCTGGGTTCATTTTTATTTCAGGTTAAAGAAATTCCTTTGCACTATGTCGGGTGGGTTGAAAAGCTCTATTACGGACTTATCTCTGTTCCCAGCACAGTGTTAGTAAAGACTGAGAGTAATTTTGGCCATGTCTAGACAGTGGTATAAGACATAATGTTGGCATGTGCCATGACAACCTTCCATTTGAAAACAAGGTCAGTGAGTGCTGCTGGAACTGCTACAGATAATTATCTATCTGAAAGTAGGTAGCAATAACAACAGACAGAATTTTTTTAGATTAAGTGTGTTCAATATGAAGATGTAATTTAACCAGCTATTTATTTGTTTTACTTGGTACCCCTTCCAAGAAAAAAAGCAAGAATTGTTTCCCTGACTCTGCAATGTGACTAGAACATAATTTCCATGCCAGTAGCGCAACTGAGTGATAGCACAGACAAGAGAAAATGGAGTATGTTTTCTTTAAGAAATATTTGGCAAGCAAAACAGAAAAACCTCTGTTTGAAAATCTGGCAGCTCACCTTAAGGCATCTTAAAACACGCGAGCAAGCACATCAGCAACTTCCTGTTGCTGGCAGTGCTGTTTAAGTGTGTCCTAACAGTATGGAGAGATAATGCAAAGCCCATCTGGAAAGCATGCCACAGCCTCTTCAGAAAGCACTTTGCCTTGGAACAAGTCACATCCTATTGCTCTTAAAAAGCAGAGGACTCTGAGAGCAAATTGTCTTGAGAGACTCTGTTCCCGTGGCAAGAGATGGGAGATCATCTCCTCCTACTAAAAACACATGACTCTTCTTTATATTTGCAGATTTCATGGTGGTGAAGTAAATTGATGCATAAAATATTCTTTTTTCAGTGTAGGCAGCCGGCTCACAGACTTGTTAGTCTCCTGTCACTGCAGGACGTCTGCAGAAGCAGAAGAGCACTCGGGTCTCCTCACTGTGAGTCCCATGCATGGTTCACTACACTATGTGCTTCTCTACCTTAAATTTCCTGGGTACTGCAAAGTGGTGTAAAATATGTCTTGTCTCTGCAGCCTGTATTTTTCACAGAATAGAAGTCTAGTGATCATAAGCATGAAAGGAGTATAGCCTGAAAAGAGCTTGCAAATAACAGTTTTTTTCCAGTGCAGTCCTGTCAGAGAACTTGTGATCAAGGGAGGAACTGAAAGCAGCACTCCCTGAAGGGACAGAAATGCTGTGACATCTGAAAGATCCTTTCAGGAAGAGTTACCGCATTGTAGACGTGCAGAGCAGCATTCCCTACATTTGACAGCCACTCTGCATTTATAGCCCTACCAAAACACTAATTTTTTTTTTGGTAACTTTATTATCAGAATAACATGTTTGTTTTAGGCATGAGTGCTGCTTGTTTGGTCCTTCTTGCTGAGACCAAATTCTGGTTACTTTCAGGGAAGCAAGAAGTAAACATGATGAAGTGCTGAGCCTTGGTCAAGCTTCTTTTCTGAGGTTTCTAGTGCTGCTGCAGTTCTGCAAAACAGCATTCATGCTGAACTGAACCTTTGGGATAATTTTAATTAGCCTGAGGAGTCATTAACTGATGACAAATAAAAACGGCACCATGCTTGACTGACCCCTGTTAACAGATGAAGTCTTTGTAGAATCCCTCTTAGCACTGCTTTGGGATCTGATACTGTCCAAGTCCTGTGGCTTCAGCTTCTAAGGTGCACCTCAATTTGCTTTTGCTGCTGCCGTCTGCAACATGAATCCCTTGGGAGAGAGGAGTTATGAGGAGTTAAAGGGGAACTGCAGACTAGGACGAGAGAAGCAAAAAGGAGAGTCAAGATGAAGGGGTGGAAGCTGAAGGCAGAGTGCAAAATCTATGCAAGTGCTAAGAAAGAAGAGTAACATGCAAACAGCTGAAGAGAAGGATGCCATGGAAAAGGGCTGAATCAAGTGTTATTCAAGAAGGTACAGCTGACAAAGAACAATAGAGGAGGAGGGAGAGATAATTGATGGGTTTTTCTCCTTGGAATGCTTCTGTGATGAGTTATCCTAAATATTCTCTTAAGGGAGACAGGAAGGGAACAAGAGGATGTGGTTTCCTTAGGAAGATGGGAGGTTCACTTTGCTGTCCCCTTTATGCACTTCTGACCTCCCATCTCTTCCCCACTCCCCATTATAAGCATTCTAATTATTATCAAACTAATTGCCCTACACATTGAGAGATTTCACCCCTCCTCCTTAATGCTACAAGGCATCTTCCCCTTCTAGGCAAAACCATCCTGTCTGTGCCTGTAATTGTGTCTGTGTTGTTGTGGACAAGGGTCTTTTCATTCCAAGACTCAGTGAGCTATTTTGGCCAAGCACACTGAATGAAGCATTTATTGCTTTCCCTCTAATGCAGTTTCCTTTTACAGGACACTCAATTTTTAAAAAGCTGAGATTAAATAACCCAGGAAATGTTGGACAAAAATATTACTGAAGAGATTGCTTGTCATAGCATATAAAATATTCCATGATGCTATCCCGTAAGGGACACTGATACTCTTGCTGAGTCTGAGGTAGAGGAGGTTCAAGAGACTCACACATTAAAACACACCGCTTAAAATAAAACAAATGTGTTGAGATGAAAAGGTGGCATGGAAGGAATCCAGTTCTGGAAAGGACTTTAGAGTGCAGAGAACGGTTTGGTTCATCTCTTTGGGAATAAACAATTCCTATGCATGCCTTTTTTTTTTAAGCCTTTGAAATCAGGTTATTTTGGGAAGTATCTATTTAGAGGGAGCTGTGCAGGCTAAGTAAACTCACTTCTCAATACTTTTGTAATAGCTTCAATGGGACTCGACCCTGTGGTGTAAAACACATGCCTTCCTCATGGTAAGTTTCTAAAGAAACAGAGGCACTGGAAACTAGTAGGGCAACATAACTCACTGGAAGTTACAGATTAAACTCGAGAGATTTGGTCTCCTGTCTCCTCATGGCCTGCATTATGTCCAGTTGGATACCTCATCGTACAGGGAGCGAGCCAGTTATCGGCTCTGTCCCTTTTTATGTCCCCTGCTGAAAGCTTGCTGCACTTCAGTGCTGTGGGGTCTTCCAGAGGCAAGTGCACCAGCCTGCTTTCGGGCACAGCGGTAGAGGCAGGCTCAAGGGGAGTTAGCTTGAAACCTGCTATTGCTGTCCTGTCAGCTTTTTTTAAGGAAACTGCGTTACGTGAAAATCAACATACTTCAAGAATTTATCTGCAGGCGTGTTTTGTAAGACGGTTGCTCCCTCTCCACCCAACCGGAGCCGGGGGAATTGTGTTCGGGCGTGCATCAGCACGCAGAGTGTCTCAGAAGTACAACTACAGTATTGCTTTCCCAGATGGAGTTCATGGAGAAGTCAGGCAGAAAGATGTGCCTCAAGAGTCGGAACTGGAAGCAGGATTTGTATGTTAATATCAAATTTGGAAATAAGCAGGTAGATATACTGCTGGTGCAAACATGCATAGCTATATTCAATGGCCTCATGCTGGCCTATGGCACTGTGTGGATTTAATTCGCTTCATTAGAGAGAGGTGAGAAATGCCTGTAAAACCCATGCCAGTGGTGTTCTGAGGTCTGCAGTAAGTGTGCCATCGCTAGGATGGAAGAGACCTGCCGCAGGGAAGCTACTCGGGTTTTATCTCTGCCTGTTCTAATGCTGTTCTCCCAGGAGGAGGTCAGCTGGATTTGTTGCTCATGACAAAAAGCAGTATCCACTCTGAAGTAGGATCTAGGCCTTGGGCTCACCTGGCGAAGGGGAAGATAGGGAAGAGCAGTCCCCGTGCATTGGAGGGTGCTGGAAGTGACAAAGGCAGGCAGAGGAGCCACCTCCCAGCCAAAGCTCCTTCTGTCATCATACATTCACTTACAGAATGACTCAAGGAGCTGTGTTGCTTCCCCAAAATGAGAAATTATGCTCCTTCTTCAAAGAGTTCACCAAGCAAGGGCAAAGGCTGCCAAATGCAAATTGGAAAAATAAAGGGAGGATGTTGTACAGGTTCACAGTGAACCCGACTCTGGCTCTAAGACTGATTTTAATATGGAAAGGGTAGCGTTCTTGCATGCCCATATAGTGTATTTCATTCCACTTTATTTTTTAAAGGAACTCCTCTTATTTGAATGACTTAGAGCCAATGTAATACTTGTGGAAACCTGTATTTTCTATATTTGGGGAATGAGGAGAGAAAGGGCAGCTAGTATTTTCAGTGTTTCTATTATGGATATTTAGTTTGCCATTTACATTGTGGAGAAAAATTTTTTTTAAGATAGTAAGAGTCCTCAAGTTTGCAAATAGTAGCAAGTCTCCATATACATATAGTGTCTGTACAAAATTAATTTCTGCAAATTGAAAGCATGAACTTATATTAACACAAACCTCCCAGCAGAGTAAAAGGCAAATAAAGTCTTATCTTTTACAACTGGAAACAACTGAAGAAAATCTTTGCCAACTTTATCCAGCTCTGCCCAATTAGTATGCACTAACAAAGGTTTACTTCTCCTTTTGGAAGAGATGCTTGCTGGGGAATGAAGAAAACACTGTTCTGTGGGAAGGATAAACCAAGACAGCTGTTTAAATTGCTTACTGTAGTATTAAGCTGTTCTTTGTACTTTTGTTTTATTGTTTATGCATTTATTTTTCTGTAGTTGCCTAACATTGATTGGTGTATGAGGTTACAAAACAAATGGCTGGAATTATAATTGTGAACATGGCTTAATTCTCCACTTGAGCAGGCAGTGGAAGAAGAGAAGTTTGAGATGCGCTGCCTGGTTTAATTATTGTAAGCTTGGCTGGGCAAAGGGAGCTTTGCTTGTTACTAGGATAGCAATCACAGAAACAAAAAACAGTATAACAGAAGCTAGCTTGTGTGTTGATACTAGCCGAGAGAGACACCAGAGCCATCAATCTTCATTGTTCAAAGCATAAATGGTTCACAGGAGGTCAAGTAGTAATTTCTGTCTTAAAATAATGCTGCACATTTGCCTGCCTTATGCAGACTTGAAACCTCCTTTTAACTTTCTATCAATTAAAAGCAGACGCTTAGACAAGCTATTGTTGTGCTAAATGATAGAATAAAGGTCACTGAGTTTCAGGGTAAGGATGGCTGAAGCTCAATGTCTCCTGAACAGCCCCCCCCCCCCAAAAATAAAATTATTCATTAAAATTATTCATTACAGATATTTACTCTGGCAATAACGATAGTCAACAGTGAAATTCCCACTGGGTTTTGCAGCAAAAATATAATTATATATGCCACCAAGGAGGGGAAAGCCTAAGCAAAGATAATGCCAAGTTGAGTCTGCCCCCCCCCCCAAAAATAAAATAAAAAATTAAAATTAATCATTACAGATATTTACTCTGGCAATAACGATAGTCAACAGTGAAATTCCCACTGGGTTCTGCAGCAAAAATATAATTATATATGCCACCAAGGAGGGGAAAGCCTAAGCAAAGATAATGCCAAGTTGAGTCTGCCACCTTAAGCCTGTTCCTTTGTGCATTAGTGTGTCTTTAATAATGTGACATATTGTTTCTCATCTAGAATATATTGGGCAATTTATTCTACGCTCTTAGATATGCTGTGTGTTCTGTACTTCAAAGAACATCAAGCCATTCTTTATCTACTTCATCAATGACAGGGCAAGCTTGTATCCTGCTTTTAATGATGCCGCACATGCATTTTTCCAGAGACAAAGCACGTTCGGGGAAGGACTGTACAGCACAGCTCAGCAGAAGATTCATGCTCCCATCAGATTAGGGTATTGTGGTGGTTGTTTATCAGGCTGGTACTCTTTGTAACATGTTTTTTAACTTCTCATAGGCTTTAGCTGTAAGATGCTAATATAAAGACCATTTACTGCTAACTCTGTATTAGATGCTGAGTTCTCCTTCTGTCCCAGGGACACAGGGAGGGTGGGATGGCCATGTACCATCTGCCTCGTTGGGATGGATGGGTGAGGTTTGTGCTCTGGCCCTTGGGGAGGGAAGGGCCCCCACTGTTGCATTTGTTTCTCACTCATCACTGTGGTTCTTTCTCCTTTGCTGCCTTTCAGAATGCCCAGGCTCAGCATTTGTGTATCGGAATATTTCAAAACCTGCAGATGTATGCCATCATCAGAGCTGACGAGACACAGCAGAGGATAACTGCACCCCAGAAAGACTATAAGCTGATGCTGAAGGATACACTCGCTCTCCTTTCTGTGCCTAAATGATGCTGGTGAATACAAACCCCAGTTTGGTGCTGCGGTAAGAGCCTACGATGAAAACTGTGGGCAAACGCTTCTTTCTGTGCTTTTGCAGAAAACAGCGCAACCCCTCTCAGTCTCCTGTCATTGGTTAGCGGCATTAGTGTTTCTGAACAGCAAAACCACATTTATGGGTTTGTTTGTCTCCAGGTTATGCAACTTACCTCATTTCAGATGAGCAATGATTTCATTTGATAATAGACTGTAGCTTTGAAACTCAGACATAGTTGCAGAGAAAAAGAAGAAAACCTGTGCCGCAGTTAACTGTCCTCAACTGTTTTCTGCCATGCAGATTTTTATTGTGTATTGACTTCTGTCCTAAACACCTACACGTGTTCACCATGGACATGGAAATGTTTAAATTGATGACTTGTATTATGTTCTCCCCTTTCTCAAAAAGCTGAGTTCGTATCATTGCACAAACGGCAAGTTAGCTCCTCACACCTAATCTTCTATTACATGAGAGTTAGATAGCACTAAAAGAAAGCATTTATTTCTTCTTCTCTGGAAAAAAAAAAAGAGGCAAATTGCAAATCTCTGTGTCAATATCTAAAATGTACAAAACATCCCACTTGAATTCAGTTAGCCTTCATGAACGGGTTCTGCAGGAATAAAAGCCTGGATCCCATTTTTGTAGACTACTCAGAAGCCATATCCACATGTGTCACTGCCACACAGTTGCTTAAAAAAGGGCATCATAGTGTGCTTTTCTGGTAGACACAGTGCCTTCAGCAGCAAGCTTATGCTAAGACAATCTAGGTTGTGTATTCTTCCATGTCCTAAAGCATTTCACGTATGAAAGCATTGTGTTCACAAATGGAAGCAGAAGTCATCTTCTCATCAGCCAGCTAGGGTTGACAGAAGCGCAAGTAGAGATTTCCATATCTTACCTAAGGAATAATATTTTGCCAACTTAATATATATTAGGAACAGAGAACTTTCACAATGCAATGCACCAAATGCTGCATTTGAGTGTCTAGTGTTATGGTCCAAACACATAATTGAAGGAGCAGAGCTGATGGCAGCAATAGTGATTCCCTGTACTCTTGCCTGCACTTACAAGCCCCGTGACTGGACACGTTCCATGCAAAATGACCATTACAGCTGAACCATGATAGCAGGCGCAAAGAGAACCACAATTAAGGCTAAGAAGTTGTTCATATCCCAGCTCTGCACAGCTGTCCATTTTAATAAAGGAGGTGTCAAAGGCACAAGTGCTCAACTGCCCTTTGCCCTTTAGCAACGCCTGCCTTACGATCTTTTACTACTAAACTTCTCCCAGCTTCTGATTGCTTAGAGACCGGTGCAGTTTCTCCAGCTGTTTGGTGGTTCTAGACCGTAACAGGCAGCATTGACAGGCACCGTAACCTCAAGTTTCTCGCAGCCCACGCTGTAACTAAGTGCAGATTTGGCCACGCACAAGGCTGCTGATGCCTTCTTTTGTGATGTTATTTCACCACAGATATTTAAGCGTAGATGCAACTGTCAGTAAGCACCTCTTGGTGATGGAGAAAAGCAGGAGGTTATGTGGGTAGATTCTGCTTTCCTAGGTCACAGCCCATCTTTTTCATTTCCAGATAACTCAAGTTATCTGGAATAGAGTTATTAACTGGAAAGTAAAGTGTCTGGCTTCATAAGGACAGTGGGGCTTGAAAAGGCTTTTGGAAATGACACTTACTGAATCAATGAAGCCAAACTAAATGAAGCACACTGTGCATTTCTTTCTCATTTCTCAAACTGTATGTAATGTAAGAGTGCTAAGAAAACAATAACACTATTTCCCTCAATAGAAAAATCCCTCCAACAGGTTTTGTTTTTAAATAAATGGATCATTTTTTTGAAAAATGTTTTACATCTTATTACTGTTTAAAAATTCTAGCACACACAGATATGTGTTCTGCAGATAGATAAGCCATTCAGGTAAATTAGAATATTTATACAGTATTAGAATATATTGTTGTATGAAGTATAATTTGGTAACTGACACTGATTCGTTTAGACTTTGACAGTGAACCACACCAGATGCTAAACAGGAGAAAGTAAACAATATAAATGGAAATAATGAAGACACTTTTCCCATTACCTGGAATGAACCACTAAAGTTAATAGTGCTCATTAATGATTGAATAATTTATCAAGATGCTTGAGGTAATTGTCACTCTTCTCATTATCAAAATAGATGTCTCCTAAACTCTTAATCTCCATAACCTTAGTGGCAGAGTTCTACAGGTTAGTCCAGTATTATATACATACAGAATATTATTTTTATATATATATATATATGTATACCTGCTGTTGTATATTTATACTTTTTCCAGAAGCAGCTTAAACTGTTTGCTTTTGGGTTTAATTGGCTACCTTATTTTTGGAATACAAATACAGAGCATGCTAAATAAAATATTCTTATATTATTCATTGTTTTCTATACTAATACTAGGGTCATAGCATTATCAACATTTCCCTGTTCAGTCTTTACTGTCTTTCCTCACATCATCTTTTCCTGAAGTTTCTTATAGTAATGCTAACAGATACTAGCTATGGACATAGCTGCCTTAGATTTGGATGTGGCACTTTGCTGGTTTATTTTCTAGACATTTGAGTCTGATCTAGAGCAGGACAGCAACAAATAATGAGGAATGCCATGCTACTCTCCAGGCATACCCACTGCTCACAGTAAACAGGAGGAAACGATCTCTTTGATCACAGATGAAGTACTTGAGCAAGAGTTTGAATAAAGACTTTGCCTTGATTGATTTAATTAAATCAGTTTAGAAACTGCTTGAGCAGTGTGCACACTGCAGTGATTTAATTAAGCTCACATCTAAACCAGTGCTGCTACTCTGGAGTGGATGTGAGCCCCCAGAATTCAATCACTATAGGCAGTGGCAAGTGTTTGAGAGATCAGCTACTGTGTAACACGTTTGTATCGTTGCTGGATGTTACTGCCAAACCTGGACTGGGCACAGTGCATAGTTGGGCTATCCCTAAAATCACAATGAAAGATCAAGCAGATGTCAAGAGTTTCCCCTTGCTCCCACAGGATAAGCAGCCGTGCCAAGCCTCAATCCTTTCTCTCCTAATCGCCTCTCCATGCTGATGCTTCTCTGATGGTGTATGTGTGTACGAGTACAGTCAACACTGAATCAGCTCCCTTTTCCCGGGCACCAGCTCCCCATTCGTGTTGATGAGAAGAAGCCCAATGGAAGCTACTTTTGCCATTGGGATTACTAAACTCAGTGTTGAGGATACAGCATTCCCTTTATGTCCTAGCTGGGTTACAGATGATAATCCTGACTAACATCCTGGACTAGCTGGCATCTTCTTGTCTTCACGAATGGTCAGAAGTTTGCAGCATTTTAACTGCAGACAAAACGAACTAGAGATGATGCAGCATCTTCGTGAGGCAGGAGGTCTGGAATAGTGCTATCACAGAAACAGTCGTAGTGCTAAGCAGCTTTTGACAATTCTGCCTGTAAGATTTACGGGACAAAAAAACCATGAGAATTTAAATGCTAAAAACCTGTGCATGGTCTGTTTGAAGGTCTAGAGGTGAGTAGGAATCACTCATGAACGATGAATCACTTGCTGCTGGAGAGCCAGGCTCTTCTGGTTGCGGTCTAAAGTGCTCATGCCTTTTTGTTTCTTTCTTCTCTTGTCAGCAATAACTGCGTTTACATGGGCAGTGCCCAGGTTTTGTTCACGGCTTGTTGGATTGCTTTTACTCATCTCCTCTCAAGGACACTGCAAGTCTTAATTCATCACCCTTTGTAAAAATTAAAAGCGTTACTATTATTTGGTGACACTCCAATTACACAATAACGACTAGGTGCAGGCATTTGCTAGAGACTAACAAAGGCTGGAAGGAAGTGATGGGCCAAGATCCTGCAGAGAAATTGTTATTGCAATTGTGAGCTGAGAAAAAACGAGGGAAAAAATGCAGAAAGGATTTTTTTAACAGATTACACAATTTTATTGGCATTGGAAAGCCAATGCATGCTCTGAAAAGAATGTATGTCCTGAAAGCCTGTCAGATTGTTTCAATCATCTTTCAACTTCCAAGCCAGCTTAAAAAGTGAACTTGAAAAACATTTTATGCTTTTGCTAGGGTTTAGCTCACAGTCCCTCTTTCCAAACATATCCTGTCACTAATCTTTATTTATGGGCCGATGATGGTATTTCTGCCACATAAGTTGTTTTTCCTTCTACTGTTAAAGCTAGTTTTCATGTGTTTCAAAAGCTAACCAATAAAAATTGGAATAATTTCATTGGTAAAGTCAACATAGCGGTTTGAAGGCCCATTCCAACTAAGGATAGAGGAAGACGAGAGGAAATAAAAGCAGGCAGCACATTGCAGGCTGGCACCATTGATTCTTAAGTTCTGTGACATCTTTGTTACGTGTCCCATGAAATTGGATTTAGTGTTTCTTTGTCCTGAATGTGTACGTATAAATACAGAGTTGATAAGAACCTGCTCAGCTCCT
Source organism: Limosa lapponica baueri (assembly GCA_002844005.1). Lineage (NCBI taxonomy): Eukaryota > Metazoa > Chordata > Aves > Charadriiformes > Scolopacidae > Limosa > Limosa lapponica. The sequence continues at coordinate 48,048 of KZ506956.1, read as the reverse complement.
CTGTGACCATGCACTAAGGAATATCATGTGTATATACAACTCAACTTTAATCATTTTGGGACTGATACTTGTCTATTTACCCTTTAAAAAAACCATAAATGAAACGTTGAAAAGTTTAAAGCTTCTACAACCTTTTTGATAGGGTGCAAAGGTTTTCCAATTGTCTAGTTTAAATTTTCTCTCCTGTAAATTAAGACAAATTATTCTTGTCTTTCTAGTAGTAAATACTGAGAAACACTGATCAACTTCCTGTAATTAACAACATTTCCATCGCAGAAAATTAATTCACTCTTTTCTCTTCATCTTTTCTCCAGAGAAATACAACTTGTTTAACCTTTCTTCAGAGGACATATTTTCTGAACTTCTTGTATTTGCTGCATTTCTCTGAACTAATTGATGTAAAATAACTTGTGTTAATATGGGATACCCAAAACGGGATGTGGTACTTCAGATGAGGCCTCAGCAGATTAATTACCTTCATGTCCACAAATGTAATTTCTTTCAGTATGTGCTTGACTGGATTTTGCCTTTGTTTCTCTGTTGCAGATTTCTGTTCAGTCTGTGAGCCACTGTAGCCCTCAGACCCTTTTTGACAGACCTGCTGCTTTGTCAGATACTTCTCATTTTGTACTTAAGATATTTTTTTCCTCTTGCCCTTAGCTATTGCATTTGTACTTGTTGAATCTTACTGGGTTATTTACAGACCTCCCATTCTGGATTCTCCCCTTCAAATTACTTTCAGCTCCTCTCAGGTATTGAGTCATCAAAACAGCTTGGAAGTGTACATTCTTCTGCCATCCAGGCTATCCAGTAACGTCAAATAAAATCCATCCCGCCGGAGCCTACTGCAGCGCCCCAGTTCACAGTCAAACAGGCAGTGGTAACTGTAACATGAGTACTTCCATGTGTTTGTACCCCCCTTTAAAATGTTTCCATCTCAGATTTTTATATCGTTTCCTTACTAAGCTGCCCATCTTTCTACTGCATCAGACAATTTTGCTGCTAAGTCTGTCATGTGCCTTTCAGAACTCATCAGGTGTCCTGCATTCCTTTATTCCTTGACTTTCTATCCCAAGGTCCCATCCGTAAGTATCATGATACTTAATGAAGTTTTCCGAAGTCCTTCACCTGTGCTTTGTCACTACTACTCCTTTCTTTAGATGGTGAACTAAATTGTTCTTCCCCTAATAATAGTTCTTCCCCTAATAATTTCCTCTGCTTTCCAGAACAGAAAGTTATTCCCATCTCATGCCAAAGACTTTTCTATCCTATTTAATATGCACTTGGGCTGCAGAGCATGAAATGACAGTCATTAGGACATGCAATAGCTCTGTCTCTGTCTTTTTGCATAGTGGAATAATGGACAGGCTATTGCAAAATTATGAGCAATTATTACAATATTTCTGTACCTGCTTAGATCTGGCATAAACTTGCAGCAATTTTCTTTTCTCCGTCTATCCCACTACTTCTGTTGTGACCAGTAACGCTAGCCGCAGATAAAATTCTTCCCTTTCCTTAGCCTGGATGCAAGTGCTATTGGGTAAACAACTTGCAAAGGTCTTAAAGATTTTTCTAACCAAACAAAACTAAAATTGGAGTTCATACCTCCATAGTATTTGAAATGTACTTTCAGCTAACAGTTTGTGAGTGGAAATAACCTGTTTGCAAAATTAAACAATTTATAAGCAACATAACTGTATTTACCCTCAGGCTTTTAAAGGTACGAGTCAGCCAGCAATGACACCTATAGTCACTGTAGTTACACCATTTCCGTGCTTAAATGTGCATCAGCACAAAAGACTGTTCAGTTGTGACCCAAACGACATTCTCTCTTCCCACGCTCTCAGTTCCAAGGATTCGTCCCCCTCCCTTCAAGGTTTTAAGGCTATATAAAGAAGTAAGTATTTTTAGCATAAGGACTGATGACCAGGAATATTTTTGCAGTTCTCCAAGACTCAAAAAATACATGGGAGGAATAAAGTGCATTTTATAGAACAACTATAACAGTAAAACCTATCTCTGCAAATACGGTAAAAAAAAAAAAAAGATTTCAAATAAAATCATTTCTTGAATCTCAATGGCTGTGGCTCTTTCATGACTTTTCACTGCTAAAAGTAATTTTGAGGCATACCAATGCCTCTGGGGGATTTCAGTGATGCTTGATTTTTATTTTTTTTTGTGCTATAAAAGAATGTATTTACATCTCAAAGGTACTTAAATGAAGGATGCTGTATTCTAATTCATATGCTGCTGAAATTAAGATTTCATTCAGACTTGCCATTTGTGCTTGACCTTTACCTTTTGTCCTCCTTTTTATTTCAATAGCAGTTGTAGAAGCAGGAGAGCAGTATTAGTGTTGGAATTTGGGCATTTTCGTTTTCTTGTACCAAAGTTTAGCTCTCAGGAAGGAGAACTTCTGCCACCATCCAGATCTCTGTGAACTGTCAGCAGGGCCTTTATAAACCATGTACCACGGTTTAAGAATTGTTGAGAAAGGCCATGTGTTTCAGTCACATGCAGAACTTTTTCAAGGAAGAAAATGGATTTTTAAGACTTATTCATTAAGTAAGTTAGGATTAAGATCCTTCAAAAGGCTGCACAGAGCACGCTTCGTTCCTATGAGAAAAACTTCTTAAATATCTTTAGGACTGCAAAAGTTAGTTGTTGAAGCAAGGGTGAAACCAGGTTTTGTTTATAAGAGAATGGAATCAAGTACTAGACTGCTGGTGAGCTGGGAATAACTACAAACCTGGGCAACAGAAGGCAGGGAAGAGTTTAAGAGCTCAAATACGGCTCTAAGAACGCTCTCACAAAGCGAGCAGGAGGACGTTACCCTACCAAACGAAGCAAGAGTCCTGCTCATGAGGACAAACATAGGAGACTCCTCTTCTCCAGAAAGGAAACAGATTATTATTAACATGAAGCAATTTATCAGGTCAAGATGCAAACAATACTGAGCCTGTTATAACCTCTTTACTATTCCTTCCTCTAGGACTTCTACCTAGGACTCTTACAAGCACATCTGCCTTTATGTTTTCCCCACTTTCCGTTGCTGTTTTGATCTGGCCAGGCGTTGTCACATCAACAAGCAGTTTGTATTTTGTTTGGTCCCAAAACTGGCTGTAGTACAAATGACCCAATCTTGCGTTGCAATAAAAGACTCTTGACCTCAGTGTCAATGAGAGCTGCGCTGGGTGTCACCAAAGCTGATGTCAGCTATTTGTACCTTAAATAGTTTCACCAGCTCACTCCTCCGTTTGCTTCCATTTTAATGTTAGAAATCAGTGACTTGTTTCCCACAGCTCCTTTTGTTTCTTTCCTGATTAGAATAGCAGATAGAAACTGAAACGAATGAAAATTTGTCTCTGTTCACAAGGTCAGTGCAAAGTCTCTACCGCTGCTCAGATCTTCAAAATCGGAGGAGGCAGGGAGGAGACACGTCAGAGAATGCACTGGCTTTCTAGCTGATTTGTGCCATCCCGCTGCACCAACTGAATGTTGACTTTTTTTTTTCCCCATGTCAACATATTTTCCATGCCAACATGTTTCACAACAGACCAAAATCTTTATGCTATTTTGTATATATAATTAACAAAAAAAAAAGCGAGAGGAGGAAAAAGAGAAGCCTTTCATTACTGCTACTGCCTCTGACAGTCTGAGATGTGGAGCTGGGATATGACTCAATCCCAGACAAAAGCAAAACCAAAAGCCAAAGCAGTCATCTCCTGGGATTTTCTTAGCTTTTAGCTCATTATAAACATTTCATCTGGTTTTAGTAACCGTGTCTAAAACAGACTCCATCGGGGTCAGCAGTATGAAACTAAGAAACAGTATTTATTAAGATAGGAAGATTGTATAGCTACTTCTCTGTGTAAAATGATGTTTCTCATGGCTCCCACGGGACCAGAGGGAAAATAAACATGCAACAATGAGGTGATAAGAAGGGAAAAAGAATTAAAAGTACTTATTGGGAAAACTTTCTCTCTGGCATTGCTTTCTTTGCACTGACTGAATTATTACAAAATAGAAAATAACCCTCACATACCCGAATAAGGACAAAAAAATTTTACTGCAGTAAACACTTGAGAGTCTGTATTACAAGGACACAGATCTGTGTGTTTAAATTAAGGTGAAGGATAATGAAATGACACTTTAAAAAAAAGTTTCAATATGTAAAGAACATATTTCTAGAAAATTAGCTATTTTTTTCGTTCATTTCTAAAACTCAGCTGGGGTAATTAGAATGAAAAGACTTTGTCCAGAAACAGCAAGACATATTTCCAAAACAACACTCACACAAAGAAAGTTTTCCGTTTCTATTTTGCTTTAATAACTACTTTTTGTAAGGGCTATTTAACATTTTTGCAGGAAGCTGTTTTATTCTCATGGGATTGATTTAAAACCAATTTATGTATTGTACAGATGAAAGAGTTACAAGTAGGGAGAGATGTAAGGAGAGAAAAGCTTAAGAAACAGTAATCAAGGTAAAAGGCATTTGAACTGTTCAGCAGTTTAAAGAGGATTAAATCATCACATAAACTCCAAGCACATGTGAAATATGTTTCATTTTCAAGCAGTGATCTCACCTAGAGCTTTCCTCCATAAATCTTCAAAGCATTTGGCAATGGAGTAAATAATCATTACCCTAATTTTATAGATGGGAAAATTCTTCAGATATGGAGGTGAAGTAGCATACTTAAAGCTGCCTTATCCTGATTTTATAGATGTGAAACTTTAGGTATACTGGGGTGCAGCAGCATGCTTAAGGCTGTCTAGCAGCCAGGAATCACATTTCAAGCGCTCTGAAATAAAGCCATGGATGCATTATTGGACATAAGATAGGACTGTCACTATCTTGACACTGAGAATACAGTTGCTCTTGTATTAAAAAAAAACTCTGAAGGTTTGCTTTTGTGAAATGAACTGTGAGAGGAGTTTCAAGGTGCATATTATGTGCTGAATAAAGACAATAAGTGAAAAAAATTACATGCCATTATAGATCTGCCGTTATGCAATTATTAAAAAAGGAGGAACGTTTCAGCATTTTAGACCCCAGGCAATAAAAGGAAGGAAAAAGCAAGATGTACCAATATTGCGATGGAGACAGACACAGCATGTGACTGGAACTTTTTTGTTTTCTCTCCTGTTTTCCTACAGTGAAAGCTCACTGTTGACTCTACAGTCATAAAAAGCAGAAGCTGACCTTTATTGCTCTTTTATTATTTTTTTTTGCTAATGAAAGCTTAACATCTCCTAAGTTTTCACGATTCATCAACTTGAGGGTTTAAGAAAAAAACATTATATAATAATCTTCCTTCTCCCCCTTCCGTTAATGAGAACTGATCTCCTGGCTTCGGTGCAGCCTCTGCATTAAGATCCCCTAGCTTCTCCACCTCTGTAGGTGATCTCTCCTCACTTTAGGATTCATACTTCTGATTTCCTGTTCTCTGTCACTGGATTTTTCTTCACACCATCTACTGTTTCATATCAACCAGAAAACAACTGTGCTTGTGGGTACTTTCAAGGTTTTAAAATTTGTTTTCTGTTTGTTTGGTTTTTTATTTAAGTAGTGCAAAGACCTTTCTGATCTGTTTGTCAGACTGTCAAGCATGCGTTCCATTAAATAAGCTGTTTTCATTGTAGAAAACTGAAGCATCCCTGTTCTGCCTGAACGAAACCAGAGGTTTCATTTCAGCATGGGAGAGCAAAGTTTTCTTTGGGTTTCATACCCTGAGTGAAAGAAGTCTCACAACTCTTCCTTTCTGGAAATTAATATATCTTCTAGAAATGTCAAAATGTCATTCCACTCCAGTGAGGAATTAAATCAAAGTCAGCGGGTTTATTCACATACTCAGAAGCATCACTCAGTTACCTGCTTGGAGGATCGGGCCCATTTTTTTAAGGGATCTGTCACAATCATCTCTATTATTCAACTTCATTGATGTATACTTATTAAAAGGGAAATCTTAACACGAAACCACCTCACAACATGCTGGCATCCTACAGTAAAAGATTATTTGGGTGCCAAGTTTGCCATTCAATGGACTGTGGAACGTCATAAATTAACTGCAGCGTGGCTCTTTGAGATTACTCAGGAGAGACTGGCCAGTTTTGTGGCCACCTACGCGTTCATGACCACAACTTGGTGTGCAATTCTGATACACTTATTTGCCCACGATGCCTAGTAGTTGACCTCTACGTCCTCTAGTATGTCAAGACAGAGATTAGTAGTGTTAATCCCAGTATAACAAGAGCACTCGCTTTGTCCGGCCTATAAATACCTCAAGCAATAATTTAGTCTCTTCCTTTAAAAAGAACAAAAATACAGGGGTGGCAATAGGGCCCCCCAAAACAAATAAAAACTAACCAGATAACCTAAAAGCCAATCTGACCCTCTTGCAGTGACTTTTTACTGAGGATGAGCAAAATTGTATTACTCACTTGCACTAAACTTACGTGCTTTTAACCTAGCTGCATTTTTTTCTCAAAGGCATAACTAAAAGCGTATATCTAAGGGAGCGCAGACACGTATCACTGTAAGAATGCCCTCATTAACGAAATGCTATTCCTCTCACTGTGCTCTCTTCCTTTCATCTGCAGTCAAAATACCCTTCTCTTCTAAGGAAAACTGTGAATTAGAGTCTCTGTATGCTGCTGAAAAATTGATCTCCAGTGACTGCAAGGATGGCAACGATTACAGAAAGGTGACTACTGATGCAAACAGCTGCATAGGTGCTCTCAATGTATGACAAGTTCAACAGAGAAATATTGTCATTTTGTTACTGACTAGAAATGGACAGGAGATCCCACATAAATTTTGTTTTTATTGTATGATTTCATTCAGTAAGGGGAAAAAAATGCATGTGTACCGAATTTGTATTTGCACAGGGGGGACTAATGAGGAGAACAGGCTTGGAACAAATCTACCTTTTCAACGACTCTATTTAATCTCATCATTTTTGGATTACTAGAATCACTGTGTAAGTACAAAAACTGGATGACATTGGCATTTTGGACAGTTCTGAAATTCCATTTCAGTCTGAATGTGAACTTGAATTAGAAATTTGAGATAAACAATTCGGAAGCGTAGGGTGTTTCCCAAGTGTGGTTTCTAGGGAACTGTGACAAATATTGCCTTGAACAGCCACGCTTGCTGCCTAACAGCATGGCGACAGTAACGTACCTGGCAAGCAGTGTCTCCACACCTGCTGTGGCTCCCGGCCTTTCCAACCAAGCTGGCAGACCAGAGCGAGGGACTGTGGGACCCAGGGCTTCTTGCGGTTCAGGAACCGTTTTTCAAATACAATTCTTATTTTCCTGAAAATTTCACAGGTGAAACAAAGCTTGTGTTGGAAAACTCTCCGGGTCGCTTTGTCAGAGTCTCTAGGGGAGATGACCATGTATGGTAGATTTGACAGTGGAAAATGTACACTTACGAGTTTTCTTGTCTGCATCCATCCTTTTACCTCTTATTTTCAGCCAGTCACCGCCTAACACTTGGGTGGAGATCCGCCATGGTTAACTTAACGCTTGCCGTCAACAGCGATTTCACAGGGTTCACAGTTATTTCCCTGACGGGAAGCGCTCGACAGACCCCGAAGGGCCCAGAGCCAGCCGCCGGCCTGACCGGGGTGCCGCTTCCCCCCTCAGGCCCGTCCCAGGCCCGGGCACGCGCCACCAGGCCGAGGGGTTCCCGCCCGCCGCGCGCGCCGCCTCAGAGAGGGCGCGAGGCCGCCGCCGCCCCTAACGGCCGCCGCGCCCACGTGCTCGGCCAACCTCACTTCCGGCCGGGCGGCGGGCGGGGGGCGTGTAACGGTGAGGCCGGGGCGTGTGTGAGGGAGCGGGGGCCGCGCATGCGCCCTGGCGCCGTGGCCCCTCCCGCCGCCGCCGCCCGCCTCCCCGGGGCTGTGGCGGGGCTGTGCCCGCCCTCGCCTCCTCCTCCTCCTCCTCCTCCTCCTCCTCCCGGAGCGGTGTCGGGAGCCGGCGGTGGCGGGTGAGGAGAAGCGGGGCGGGGGCCGCGGGCGGCATGTGAAGCGGGGCAGCCCC
>KZ506956.1:13650-23793 GCA_002844005.1 Limosa lapponica baueri | reverse complement strand
CAGGTGGAGGTGTGCCCAGCAGACCTGCTTCTTATGGCTCTACTGCTGGTACACGCTCACAGCTGCTTTTCTCACAGCGCTGCCTTCGGAGCAGATGCTGGTTTGAAGAAAGCAGCGCTTCTTGTCTAAACTAGCCCTGATACTCAGATTGTTACGTGGTGGGAATTTGTGTGGGCAGTGGGAAAAGGAACCATGGTATGTCCCTTGGAATGCATTGTCTGCATGTGTAAAGTGGAGAGAGATTGAACTCTAAAATGTGTGTGTGTAGAAATGGATTGTTTTAAAATTAGGGAGCTCTTTCTGCTCTTGCTTTTGGGAATGCTGAGCTCTTGAACTTTCAGGCAACATCTGTTAAGTGCTGTTCTGGATGGAGCTGGGTCTATGAGCCTTGTTTTCACGGCTGAGATGTGTGGAATATGCTTTACTGAAAATGTACACACAAAAGAGTATATGTGTAAATATATAAAAATGTGAATGTGTGTATATATGATTAGTGTCGTTTCATACTGCCTTTATTCAGCAGGATGGCCACTCCGCAGTGCTTTCCAGTGAGTGAACGTGCACACGTTAGGGCTACGGTGGTGGGATGGTGGATGCATGGCACCTTCCCGGTATCTGGAATGCTGTTGCTGAGCTCGGGGCCAGCAGTGACTGGTGCGACGAGGCAGCAACGTAGGCGTGAATAAAGTGGTGTCAGAATGCTGGGATGGTGAAAACTGGATGACCTTCAACCCATGCTCTGGAAGCCAAGCGCACAACATGAGGTGTATCCCAGCTGTTGCTGGAATTCTTGTCGCATTACTGGGAAACTGATACCTTTCTGAACGGGATGTCCCATTGTCTTCCCGTGCAGAGGTGCTCCAGGAACGGAAAGGCAGAACTGTGGTCAGTGGCTTCCTTGACCTGTGCAGGTTTTGACCAAAACTGAGTGCTAGAGCAAAAATTCTTCAGAAGGCTTGAGAATTGTGTTAAGAGTTTTTGTTCGTATGTAGCTTCACAACAGTGAGGTGGTTGGGGTCTGATCAGACATTTTCCAGTGTTTGAGCTCTGTGCATTTTTGAAGGTTTCACTGTCACAAACAGATATAAATTCTGTTAGCTTGAAGAACTAAGTAGTGTTCTCTACACAAAACTGAAGTATGTCTTGTGTGTGCTTTTAGTCTGTCGCTCCCATAAACGTGTCTGCGATACAGCACCTGTATTGACTAACAGAGACGGTGCTGCTGTGGAGGAAGGACTTAGCTCATTACAGGAAGGAGAAAGTTTCTGATAATTTGAAGAAGTGCCCTGTAATTATCCTAATTGGATGCCAGTGAACATACAGAGTTATGGGCATTGTAGCAGAGCACCACGAGAGAAGAAATTGAGCAGCAGGAGAGAAGAGGCAGCTGTGTGACGTGATAGCGGTGTGTCAGGATCACGGAAGGATCTGAACTCCAAGAGTGTGCTGTGTTTATTATATATTGTGTGAAGATGCCATCAAAACTGAGCTGCAAGGAGTAGCTCTCGACATGGATTTATTGGCAACTGTGGCAGGAAGGAGTTTACTCAAAATTCCTCGTAAAATAACACATCAGTGGTGCTTACCACTTACGGAAAAAAGGCCTTTCCCAGTGCTGTGTATGGAAGAGCTGTTTTTTGTGAGGCCATGCTTTTCTTGTGGAGGAGGATTTCTTCTTTCCTGATGTTCTTCACAAGTGTCCTGTTTCTTTTGGACACAGGCTTCCTTTGTGTCTTGGCAGCTCACAAACCTATAGAGGCTGGAGTTGGGTTTTTTTTTCTAGCAAAAAGCATGTGCTTGGAAACGTTAATGAGGCCTTACTGCTATCCTTCTTTATGGACCTGCAAGAGGGTTGCTGCTTCTCCGTATTGCTTGGAGCCTGTCTGCAGGCCATTCATGCTACTATTTTGAGAGAGTCTGGTCTTAATCTGTGTTTTGAGTGGATTCATTGTCCATAAAATAGCTCACGTTTGTGCACTGGGCTTGCAAACTGTAGTTCTCAGGAGGTGGGTAACTTCTGAAGGAGGGTGTCTCTGGCTGCAGGTCAGCCTGATTTTGGGAGATGCTTGAGACACCTGGATGGCTTTTGGCTCTAGAATTAACAGAGAGCAAACAGGTACAAAGTCATCCAGGCATCAGGCGATGCAGAGTGAGACAGCAGTGAAAGTATTGCTAATGGCAGGAGTTTATTCAGACCACAGATGAGTACACCCGAATTACTGCTTTATGTTAGATTGTCTGAAATGCAAAAAAGCCAGATCTGGTATTTTAATGAATATTAGTGTGTGGAAGGATAGCAGTCTTGTTGCAAAGTTGTGGGGGGAGGTTAGCAGAATATGTGTGAGTAGATGGGTCACTGGAAAATAATTTGTGCTTCAACCTATTTATCCATCTTTGCAGAGAGGTGGACGCAAGGCCATCATGCTTGCCAAGGTCATACAAAGCTGAGAGCTGAACGTGCAAACTGGCTTAAAATTAGAAATAAACTCACCTTTAGGTTATTGGGCTTTATTAAAGAACTACTTTACATCATGCCTGTAAAAGCAGTTCTGGAACTGTGCCGTAAAGGAGGCAGTCGTGTTGGCCTTACAGCCAGTTAAAATCCTGATCCTGAAGTTCTGTTTGTCTGAGATTTGAGTACATAGTCAAGTAGCTCACCAGTTGGAGGAACATTTGGTGCTTCTATATGTTTTAATAGTATATTAAAAAAAAAAAATGTTATTGTCCGTATATCTAAAATATGCATAACTTTGTTCAGAATATCTTTGTTGATGTTCTTCTTGTCTGACTTCACAAAACGCTTGGCAGCAGTCTGGAAGATGGCCAAGGTGCTGGAAGGTTCTTCAGCCTTATTTTGTTCTACCTGAGTAAGCAAATAGGATATTTTGAATTCTAACAGCTACGCTGTTTCCTGGTTGGAGTTTCAGGAATGCAACATGGTAAAGCATAAATAGAGCGTTGAGGCCTGTGAAATTTTCAAGGTTGACCTTAAACATGCATAGGAAAAAAGCAGACTAGAAAATGTGACTGATGTAGAATTTCGTTTAAAAAAAACCCCACCAAAACCTGAAGCGCTGCTAGTTAGCTTGTTAATAAGATTCCAAAAGTGGATGGTTAAGATGAAAGAAATGACTGTCCAAGGTAAGAAGGAGTTGTGAATTTCTGCTTGCTGAGCTTTGTAATGAGTTTATCTGTCAAAGCTTCAGGGTTTGAATTCTGCGAAGCATCGCTTGACTTAGATAACTGTAGATGTTACAGAAAGGCAAGTATTTCAAGGAAAAGTGATTTGTGCAATGTGACTGTCCTGTGTAACTTTTGAGTATTTAAATCTTGGATGAGTTTGATGGAAATAAAAGACTAAGAGATTCAGCTCCCACAAGTCTGTTGTGGTTTAACCCCAGATGGCAAGTGAGCCCCACACAGCCAGGTGGGATGGGGGAGAGGATCCAAAGGGCAGAAGTGAGAACTCATTCTTTGAGACAAACACAGTTCAATAGGGAAAGCAAAAGCTGGGTGTGCAAGCAGAGCAAACTTGTGACTTGACTATATCAGGAGTTTAAGAAGGCAACCAGAATTGTCACGATGGAATGGAAGTGTGTTGAGGTGGTGGTGACAGACATCTGAAACTTCCTTGTCATCTTCTTACTTGCAATAACTTAAGACAGTTGTTTTAAGCTTGTTTGCATGCATTGTGTTATGGAAAACTGAGCGTATTTTCTGTCTTCACTATATGAGATAATAGAAAATTTTTTTCAGCTTCTGAAATTATTGGTGAAATGCCAGCTCCTATGCAACACTGAGTCTCTGGGCAAAGCAACTACTCATTATTTCTGGGTATGTGTCTGTATGGGACAACACCTCCTTCTCCCCCGGAGAGTTTTCCTGAGTGATTACAGCATGACATGATTATTGCTTGCTTCACTGCATTCAGTGAGAAGTTAAACATCAGAAGTTACTTTAAAGGTTTAAATCTTAGTGGTTCAGGGTTTTGCTGGATAAAGATTCCCAGAACGTCGGTGGCTATTAATTTTCCTGTGAATATTAATATACTTATTCAGGTTTTTTTCAGAGTTATGCCACTTGGCTCTTTGATGAGAGGAGTTTGATAGCGGTGGTATTTACTAATGGAAAACCATTCGGAGTCACGTATCTACTCCCGGACAGTATGGGAAGAGGTCTGCTGCTGTGGCTCGTTCAGGGTTCAAGTATTGGTTAATGTTGCCACCTAATGGGCAAGAAGAGCAGTTGTCTGAGAATTTAGATTTCTTGCCCTACATTCTACTGATCGTTTTTACCCAGTCATGTCTGCTCTGGCTACATAAAAACAATTGTCAGGGAAACTTGAAATCTGGCTTTTTGTTCTTCTCCTCCTGCTAGTTATAGAGAATTTCAAGGCTATAAAACTAGTTAAAAAGACAGAAGTTATTTTTGTCTTCTAATGGTTAGACTTTTGTGCTTTGTCTGGCTATTGTTTTATATTTTTGGTCAAGTATTGTTGCTTAAAAAAGAAGCCTCTCTTTATTGAGAAGATAGTACAAAAAATCTTCTACTAATGAATGTCTGCACATCACTCTTAATGTAATTCCCCAGGCTGGCATTAGGGGAGCCCTGTGGGATCATTTCAGCCCCAGCGGGAGTCATTAGAACTTGAGTAGCTTCAGAGCAGGTGTCCTGGTGCTGTTTTGGGAAGGCCCTATATAAACTATAGATAGGGCCTGTAATAGTTTTGCAGAACTCTAGGGTGTTGTATCAAAACTGGCAGTAGTTCTGTTTTGACAGCATAGCATCTCATTTGGCTAAATGAGCAATTAAGTTAAAAAATAATAGATACTTCATCTTCAGGAAAATTTCCTAATAAACTTTAACTTCTTTAATTGCAAATTATTATGAGCATGTTTGTTCAAGCACATGAGACGTGTATCAAATGAGGTGCATTAAATAAACGCTGCTTGCAGATTGTATCAGGAAACATGAAACGTGTGCTTTTCAGTCGGCTGCCTGATTACCAGAGCAGTTAATCGTTTGAATTTGCATATTTCTGTCCCGATTGTATACCTGAGTTTTTGCAGTAGTTGAAAGTCCCCGTGGTAGTCGTTGGCTTGGCATCAGAGAGCAGTCCCTTAAGGAGAGTGTGGATTGACGTGAGCTCTGCTGTGGGGCAGGTTCCCTAAAGCTGTGGGAGAGCCGTGCGTGTGAACCCTGCCGTGATGCCCGTGTCATCTGCTGGCGGCCTTGGGCAGGAGTGGAGAATAACAGAAGAGTGTTGTTCTCCCCTTTGCTTTGGCCAAACGTTTGGACATGCTGTCTGTGCAGGCTGTTTCACTTTGCCTCTCCGTGTAATTCCTGTCTCTGATTTCTGAGGAAAAACCTCATTCTGGGAAGCTGGGAATACATGGAAACCGCTTGTGTGTATGGCTCGCGGTTCATACTGCTGTTGGACTAAGAATGCTCCTGATGGGACTAGTTGTGGGAAAATGTTTAATTCCTAACTGCATATTTAGTATGGCTTTAAATAAAACCACTATTTTAGAGTTGATTGCTTGCACGGTCTGTGATTGCAGGGAGGTTCTACCTGTCTTTAGGCTATGCTGAAAACTTGCATGACTACTTCAGTAACTCTCAAGACTTTCTTTTTTCTTACTATTTCAATTTTTATGTTTTAAAATGTAGGTTTATGGGATTAATGTTTACCTGTTTCAAGTATTGGAGATTTGGAAATTGTGAAGATCTGGAGAATACCTTCATTTTGTTCAGGTTTCTGGAGGACTCTGAAAGTACTTCAGGTTGAGACCTGAATACATTGAGTTCTTGCTAGGCTTTATAAATGTATTCGTATGTTAAAATGCTATTCAATTATTTTCTTTTAATATTGTAACAAAATGGTAAGATCCTTATATTTTTGTCAAGAACACTTCATCTGTGTGGAATGGATTAACGTAGCAAGTCTTTATAACTTTTTAAGTGTTCATTACTCCTGACTCCATGACTGACATAGACTTTCTCATTCATTTCTTGGTGTGCGGTGGTGTTGGCTAGAGGAGTAACAAAAACTCAAGTAGCCTAATTTGCTTGTAACTGTTTTTTCCAGGTGGCTTCTCAACTGTGTTTCTGGTACGTACCCATGGTGGGGTACGCTGTGCACTGAAACGAATGTATGTTAATAATGTGCCAGATCTCAACATATGCAAGAGAGAAATTACAATTATGGTAAGAAGTTCATTATTCATAACTGGAGAATGTATTAATGTATAGTATAGGTACACCCAACGCCTCTTCAGTGACAATTGCTTCTAGGCCACCTTTGCTTTTGACCTTGTGATCCTGATTTTGCACTGTTAGATTCAGAACCTAATGCTGAATTTAGGGTTGGTGCATAATTAACTTCTAAAGCAGTTCTGTCTGTGGTACACGTGATGACACTTGTGTAGTCGGATGTGAAATAAGCATTGCTTAATTCCACATGCAAAATGGCTCTTAAAAGTCTTTTTGTTCCTTGGGACACCTTCAGTTCCTTGTATGTAATAAGTTTGTAAAACTTTATAATAGTTGAGACTACAACAGTTGTGGCTTTTTTCCAGCTATCTTTTTAAATAACTGTGAGACTGTTTCAGTTTAGCTTAGGATGGGGATGGGTAGCTTGATTCTTCCATATCTCCTACATATCAAGGCTCTAGCTATTACTGCTTCACAACGTTGGTTTAAAATGCAGCCGTTTGGATGTGTCTGCACTGTCCATGAGTAGCACATAAATGTTCTTTTCTGAGTAGCAGTTGTGTTGTGTTTGGTATGTAGCAGTCACGGGGACCTTCTCCTGTATTCTCCTTTGTGATGCTTGCTCAAGAGGGGTGGATGTGGGGCAGGGGCTCACTTAACTTGAAGTTGTCTGAAAACTTGTGCTGTTTGTATTTGTTTAGATTTTTCTGGGCTGAGGTGTAACGTGCATTTTCTTTTTCAGAAAGAGTTATCCGGGCACAAGAACATTGTGAGCTATTTGGATTGCGCTGTTAACTCCATAAGTGACAATGTTTGGGAGGTTCTCATCCTCATGGAGTACTGCCGGGGTAAGAGAGCGCCGCAGTCTTCCCAGTAAATGCATGGAAAATGTCTGTATTGATGACCTGGGGTTTTTGGGTAGAATTGTTCCCTTAATATAAAAGGTTAGCATACATATCTCACAACTGGAATCCAAGCGGTTGGTTTTGGGTTGTTGCTGTCGAGGCGCTGTGCTGTTGAACACTGAGAAAATGTAAAAGTCAGTTTCACAGGGCTTTGTAATTAAGTATGGTTAGAAACAGGGAAATTAGTTGTTTAAGTATGAAGTGAGACTGTTCTGTTCTGCTGTTTGTGCTAATCAACCTGTAGCTAGAACCTAATTCAATAGGGAAGATTGGGAAGCTTTTCACTGCTCTTCTCCCTCTGCTATTTTTGTTTTAGATAACAATAGTAAAGATGCTTTACTCTTATCTGACAGGTGATATGTTATAAATGAGCATAGCATAGTTAGTGTTGATAATGCTGGCCAAAAAAATAATGGTCCTGTGCTCCTGCTTTATAATGTAAGTTTTTTCAAACAATGTGTAAACCCAGGTAGTTTCTAGACTTTTTTTTTTTTTCCCCACAACTGACATATGCATTGCAATAAACTTGTCATTGAGTTTAACTTCTGCAGTTTACCTAAAATTCAGGGTAATTAGGCACAGACTTCATAATAGGAGATAGTGGTTACCCCAGACAGGTGATGGTATTGGAGCAAGTGCAACAAGTATGAAGTAGATATTTCTAGACTAGAAGGAAAACCGGCTCCATTGTCTGTAATGCTCAAAGGATACTTTGAATTGAGATTTGTATTGGTTTATTTGCAGTAGCAGCAGCAAACATTACAGCTTGTGCAACCTGTACCAGAAGGAGCCAAAGATAGTCTGGATGTATGGTTTGGGGAAGGGAATAAGGAGATAACTTGAAAACTAATGGCTGTGGTTTTGGCCCTCTACCCTGCTTGTCTGGATGAATTTCTGTGCCCCGGTGGGAGCTCACTTCTGACTCCCTATAGCAGCACGCTTGCCTTAATTATAATGGTGAATGGCCACGGGGACGTCAGCTGTCAGATGATGGACAGGGTTAGGCTGTTCTTTTTCAAAGCATCCTTGTTTCCACAGAACACCTGCCAAGGCCCTGCAGATACTGTGTCTTGCTTCAGCTGTTAGCTTAAGTGAGCATTGTGGTAGGAAGAGCCTAGGATTATCTGGTAAAATTAGCTCAAGAAACAGGGAAATAATGGTTCTTGAGCTTAGAATGAAACCTATGAAGAGGTTAAGTGAGGTCTTTCTCAAAGCGTGGATTCAGGGCTCTTTATTTTTCTCCCTTTTTTTGTTTTGGTTTTTTTTTCCCTTATTTGTCTCCCAGAAAGACAAAGAGAGGGGGTGTCTAGAATATGAATTAACTTGAACTTGGTTGGCTGACAGGGTTTTGGCTATGGATCTAAATGCAGAGACACTTTTGAGGTGACATCTTTGTGTGATGGATGCTTCTTTGTGTTTGTGACAATTTGTCCCAAACAGGGTTCAGTCATAGGGACTTTTTTTATTTATTTGAGAGAGTAATTTTTCTGTCTGGGATGATACAAGAGTGCATTTGAAAAATCAGGTTTGTTTTATTTAAATACAGTGACTGTGGAAATCTTTCTTGCATCTTATTTGTGGACTTTTTGCATATAAACGAGTCTTCTGTACATGATAAAAAAACACTTTAAAAAAGAAAAAAACCTCTTGTTTCTTTAGCTGGGCAAGTTGTGAATCAGATGAACCAGCGTCTGCAGACAGGCTTTACTGAGTCAGAAGTAATGAGAATATTTTGTGATACCTGTGAAGCTGTTGCCCGGTTGCATCAGTGCAAAACGCCTATAGTTCACCGGGATCTAAAGGTATGTCCTTATAAAGAGGAATATCTAGCTTAAACTCAAGGATCTACTTAAAAAGGATTGTGAATACGGGAGGTATTTCACTAAGACAATTCTAGTTAGGGAAGCACTTGCTGATGTTGGAGCTGGAAACAGAGGGACTAGAGCATAGACATCATTTATTGTGAATGCCAAGTCTATCAGTTGAGTTTTCAGAAAACTTTCCTGTTTGTGTGTGAGGATGTGTAGTAACAGTTAACGTGGAAATTAATGCCATTATTTTTGCCTAATGTTTGTGTGTGTTGATTTCCTTTCAAGGTGGAGAATATATTGTTAAATGATAGTGGGAACTATGTTCTCTGTGACTTCGGCAGTGCCACTAACAAATATCTTAATCCTCAAAAAGATGGTGTTAATATGGTTGAAGAAGAAATTAAAAAGTAAGTTCACTTTTAAGTGGCTATCACAAGCAGCGATTGTGCTGCTAGGAAACTCCATGTGTTATGTGCAGCGTGCACGTGTCTTATGAGTTGACCTTAATGGTTGAATTTGAACTAATGTTGACATAAATACAGCAAAACAGTGGAGCTACTTGGTAATATAGATTTCTTCCATTTATTCACAGATTGTTTTTGCAAAACTGAGACTCTTAAGAATTAAACTGTTGGAAAAAAGCATGCTGTTTGGAAATTTAATTGTTAAAAATATATGTCTGGCTACTGGCCATTTTAAGAGTTTGGTATTTTAGATTTGTGCTATTTTAATACAGTTAATGGTATGAGAGAAAAAGAACTGATGTAAATAAGCATTGGAATGGGTTTATGTAGGGTCTTATTTACAGAGTAAGGTCTATGTTCATTCTCCTAAGACTGATCAGAAAAATATTTTAACTTTTATTACAGATGTACTCTTGAAAAAATGCATTAGTTTAGTTTTGCCCATTCAGGCTAGCTACTGCAGAGGATTAAATACAGGCTGCTTGTTCTCAAGTTATAAAGTGATACAGGCTTTTTTTTGCCAGCTCTGAAAAATACTTTGACTATCAGTTTAGGTATTATTTTGAGATGTTAGTTTTTTGGAGTCTGCATTCTGTATGGACGCAGGACTCTTACACATTCCAAATGACTGGTTACTGCAGTACTTAAGCAGTGACTCTCACAAAAGTATATGTGCTGCAGAAATAACATTAAAAGTGAATTTTAGCTGACTTAATATTTATTCTTGTGTGTGATGATTTTATGTTGCTG
>KZ506955.1:34398-44604 GCA_002844005.1 Limosa lapponica baueri | reverse complement strand
ATTCCAGTGTCTGACCACTCTTCCTGTGAAGAATTTTTTCCTAATGTCCAGTCTAAACCTACCCTGTTGCAGCTGGAAGCCATTCCCTCTTGTTCTATCGCTAATTACCTGTGAGAAGAGACCAGCACCAACCTCTCTACAATGTCCTTTCAAGTAATTGTAGAGAGTGATGAGGTCCCCCATCAGCCTCCTCTTCCTCAAACTATCAAGTTTGAGGAGTCAAGACAAAATCAGGTGCTCTTCACACTCAAAACATACACACTCAAGAAACGTGGTACATGCCAGGGTCGATATTCCAAAGTATCGGTATTCCAGGTCTGTCAAAGCACTCATTGATGCTTCACACCCACCTGTCAGGCTGAGTACATGGCGGGGTCTTCCCCGGGGCCACCTGAGTGGTTAGGTGACCGGAAAATATTTTGAAATTTGGGTCTTCACACAGTTTTGGGGATGTTCAGGCTTCTAAATACCCCAGAGCTGTAATAGATGACTGGGATGAGCTGGACTTAGGGTGGAGGGGAACGCATCCCATAGAAAGCTGTTTTCCGTGTCCCCCCCTTGCAGGGTCCCAGTCTGACTTCAGCACAACCCAGCTGCTTTAAGAGCCACCCTGCTGCCTAAACCAAGACCAATACCTCATTTTTTGGGTGCTGTGATTGTTCTGCAGCTGCAGCACAAGCAGGCCAGTCTTTCCTGCAAGAGGCACAAGAACATTTGAACAGGCAGAGGAAATTCATGTAGAGGAGAGGACGGACAGGCATTTTGGAGAATAAAGTGCTCTGGACTTTAACCTTAAATCTTAAATTTGGCCATTAACCTTAAATCTTTTCTGAAAAATTAAGCCACCCAGCACAATGTGAACCACTGGAGTCACAGGAGCATAGAAGGTCTGAGATAAACAGACCTTTTGGCTGGAAAAAGAGCTGCCATTGATTTAGTTTGGCCACAACTCTGTTACCCTGCCTCGCGCTTCTGCTGAAGGAGGAAAACCCTGCCCTTGTACCCTACCTGAACAGAGCTCCCTTGTAGTCCAAGCCTTTGAAGCCAAGGAAACACTCAACCCCACTCAAATTTAAGCCAGACAATATATATTTTAGGGATTTACCGTTCTCTTGCCTGGGCTATCCCAAAATGGGAAGGAGCACAGGAGCTGCCAAACACCTACATACACATACATGTTCCCTTCTCTTGACATTTGAGTAGCACTGACCTATCCAAAGTACTTTTGGTAACTCAGCACCTCCCAGTTTTCCTTGGCCCTAGATTTTCTCGCCTGCCTTTGCTTTGATTCATGTCCTGCCACGCTGCGGAAAAAAACAAAGTGTTTTTGCTGCTGCGCGTGAAACAGATGATTCTGATGTGGCATCTGATGGTGATCCCCAACCACAGGCTTCTGGGTGGCTGAGACCTGCCTGAGTGTTGCATTTCTCCTATTCCCCAGCTGAAACGAGAAGGGCAAGGCAGCTCTCCATTAGCTCCTGAAGGACAGGCCTGTGGTGGCCAGCACGTCCTGTGCTGGATGCCACCACCACTTTTCTTAAAAAAGAGAAAAATGAAAAGAAGTAGACTTAAAAAAAGCTTGTCTCTGGCTGTAACACCTATTCACAGGGGCTTTGCTCCAATTCTGCCCTACGTAGGCTGAAAAAAAAATAATCCTTGGTATTATAAAACCTCATAAATCTCCGCAAACCCACCTGACAGGAGCAAGCTGAAGTGTTGCTGCAACAGGTCTGGAATGGGGATGCTACGGTGAAGGGCCACCTAAAAGTTGGAGGGCCCTTGCCCTTATGGAGCCCACTCCCTGCCCGGGCTCCTGCTGAAGCACGAGGCTGTGGTTCCAGTTAAATAACGGGGCTACTGATGGTCCTTCGTCAGCCGCCTCTTTTGGGCAGATATGATGCTTTTGTGATCCCGATGATTCACGCTTCTTATGTAAGGGAGGCGTGGGAGGTGGGTAGAGGTAATCCTTTTTATTAGATGAACTAATAGAACTGGAAGACGGCGGCCAGGTTTTGGCCACGCGAACCCTTCCCCTTCGGGGCTGAAAGGGAAGCAGCAGATGTCGGAGCCGAGGAGCAACAGCTGGGAGGCGCCTTAGGCGGATATAGCCCATCGGAGAGCAAGGGAGCAGGCACCAGGGGAAAGAGAGCAACAGCTGATTCACTGAAGGGTTAATGAGAAGGAGAAAGGCTATAATCATGCCAAGAAACCAGGTTTTTGTCCCTCATTTTTTAAATCTGTACAATTATGGATTCTACTTGCCAGTAAAAGCACTTTACTCCCTCGTTTCATGCCCAGTCTCCTGGTCAAACTGACAGTAGCTGCTGTCAGCTCTAAAGAAACTGGTTTGAGATGAAAAAAAAGGGGGCAGAAGAATGTATGCTTATGGAAACTGTCCCAGGGCCACAGGAAAGCAGTCAGAAAAGTTTACGTGGCTTTGGGAAACCCAGTAAGTAGGCTGCGATGCTGAATTTGGAAGGCTTTCAGTTAGCAAAACAGTGGCTGGAATAAGCTCATGAAAGGAAGCTGGATGCTCCTGGCAAAGATGCAGGCCTGTGATTTCGTGCCCAGCTAGGCAAGGAAATGGGCAGCGAGATCAGAGGCTATTTTGATTTGACTCCTAGGAAATGAGCAGGTATCGCCAAGCCAAGAAATGAGGCAGCGCCACCGCACAATGGCTGGAAAGTGGAAGGGTGGACTAGGTAACAGCATTCACACGGTTGTTATCAAGACAGGCAATTACCAGCCCAGGCTTTTCAAGTCTAAGTTACTGGTTCAAAGGCAGGCCACCACAACACCAAATCATTCTTGCTCTTTGCCTGCAGCCTAACTCCTTCGGGAAGGCTCCTACCTTTCCCACTGGCACTGACAACAGGAATGCAAAGGGGAGACCCAAAAGTGTCTTTACACATGGGGCTGTGTATCTCGGTGGCTTGACCCACGGCCAGGGCAGCAGGCAGGGTTTCGTACCTCTGCTGCCTTCATCGAATCCACGCCGGAGGATTCGTGTCTCCGCGGCACGACAGTAACCTCGAAGAGGAGTAAGAGAGAAACAGCGGTGGACAGTAAAAAACATGCTGCGAGAAGCGGGGCTAGCAGAAGAAGACCTCTGATATTAATTAGCCGCTGCCTGAACTTGTGCTGGCATCGTTCCTGACTTCCACCAGCATAAACATCAGAACAGGTTAAAATGGAAAAAGCTGAATCTATGGATCATTGTTTTTGAGACCAATCGAGAAGAAATGCGATAATAGTTCAGGAAAGGGCGGTATTCATAAGGACAATGATGGGGAAAACCAAGGAGTCAGCACTTTGCCAAAACATTATCCCCAGCACCAACATTAGGAAATTGGCTCTGAGCCTCATGAGGGAGCCATCCCATCACACCCCATGGCAAGCACAGCTCACATCCCTGCCCCACGCTCACCAAGGGTCACAGGACAGAAGGACCTGTGCTAAAGGAGATGCCCAGGCCTTGAACCGGACCAAAATGTGGAGAACTTGAGTTGAAGTGCTACCAGCTGCTCAAAATCCTCCCGTTTCCAAGAGGAGCTGCACCAAAGGGACTCTCCGTTCTGCGTGGAGCTGTACGCGGGCTAGGGGTAAACCTGGCTGTCTTCACTGCTTTGCTTTTCTGCCCATCATCCCTGTCCCAAAGTCTATCCAGCCAAAGGAAAACTGTAGTCAAGTGTCTAAATCTAACACCAAAACTCTGGAGAAATTCCTAATGGTGTAGGATTGCTGAGCAGCCTGGATGAAACTGTCTCGGCATCAGCTCAAGTGAAGTCACCGTTGAAATTAAAGTCAGTATTTTAGGGCGGGCAGACAGTGGTTCTGCCAGCTTATGATCTTGTTGCCTGTTGTTCTCACCTTTGAGCGACTGGTTTGCTTTCACGTGGCTGAGGATGCTGAATTAGGGACTGTAAAGAAGATTTCAGCATCGGTCTTAGAAATGTCTTAATTTTTTCAAAATGGAGAAAAGATTGTGTGATCAGACAGCAGGAAGAAAGCAATCCATGCCCTTGAAAAGCCCCATCAGATTAAAGCTGGTCTCTCTCTGGGGGGAAAGGAGAGAAGTAGGACTTAAATCCTGACTTTTTAACCCATAGGTTTCCAATCCCAGAAATACCAAAACTTGCTGTTTGCCAAAACATAGCAGGAACACGTGGCGAGAGAGCTGCCCTGGGAGGGAGGGTGGGCCTGCAGGCTGGTGTCTCTGACCACCTCCAATGCCCAAGCACAACTGGCTCTGCTGCTGTCCCCACCGTGCCAGCTGGGTGGAGGAGGCCTCTGTATGTCAGCAAGTGGCTTTAGATTTAATTTCCTTTTTCCCCTCCCAAGGTATTAGCTAAGGGGCTACAGAAACTATGATCTTCTCAGCCTCAATCAGGGAGATCAAATCCGATCTACAAATGTAGACATGGAAACTCAGGGGTGTCTGTGCTGCTGATCTTATCCTAATGCTGAGAACAGGATAGCAACAGAGATGCTCATAGAGCTCGTAAGACAACCACAGCCTTATTAAAAAGTGTTCCAGTTGATGAAATTGAGGTTGAAACCATCAACCAGGGAGTCATTAACAGCAGCACGTTTGAGATGCTAACGTTTTGCAGGAACAGCAAAAAGGTCTTTGTTACCAGATAGCTAGAAATGCAGCTGATACAAGGGAAAAATGAGGCATCGCAGCCTCTCTGTGGGGAGTTGGGGACCAAAGTGCCCTGCGGTGGCTGAGCACTATGACTGGGAGACCAGGGCTTCACCAAAAGAGCAAGGGATCAGGCCTTTAAAGTGCCAGCCTGAAACCAGCCCCTGGCAGCTGCCTCCCTGACAGCAGGGAGCAGGCACAGCCACAGGAGCATCCACGTTTTGGCTCAGAGGGAACAGCTGCCTCGCACCGACGGGGAGTGCCAACAGGCAGGAGCATACTAGGAGACGAGGGGCTGGGGAGCAGGGAGGAATGACAGCACAGAGGCTGACAGCTGAAGAGCTGCAGTCTCAGCTGCAGGCCTGCTCTTCCACTGTGCTCAAGTGTGTTAACAGAAAGGAGGGTGGTGAGACACTGGAACAGGTTGCCCAGAGAACTTGTGGATGCCCCATCCCTATAAGAGTTCAAGACCAGGCTGGATGGGGCTTTGAGCAACCTAGTCTAGTGGAAGGTGTCCCTGCCCATGGCAGGGGGGCTGGAACTAGGTGATCTTGAAGGTCCCTTCCAACCCAAACCATTCTATGATTCTATGAGGGAACAAAGCTCTGGGGTAAGGACTAGAGCGCTCTCCTCTCAGGTCTTACCAAGTCTTGCTGACTTCTTCCCCCAGCTCTGGGGCTCCCCGGCTGCTTATTACAGGCAAAGTAAACCAGTGCCACAGCGGGGCTGGAGAACATCCCTACGTTGAGGAGGGAAGCAGCATCTGCTGAAGTTTAAAAGAAAAGTTGGAGGCACTCCTTGCAGAAGGTAGTAAATCCCATTTCATCCCTATCTGCAGAGAACACGCAGAAACTCCATGAGACATTATCCACGTCAAATCAAGGGAACTGAGACCCTCAAAAAAAAGAGTGAGCTCTGGTTCCTACTAACTTGTCTTTACAACAAGTCTGTGCCGAAGCAAGTTTTTATAAAGCCCAACTGCGTGTGGCATAGACCCTCTCCTTCCCAGTGCCTTAACACCCATCCCCAGGGCCAAATAAGCTCCCATTCTCCTCCCCAAACTACACAATTGCAATGTTGAACCGTTACCGTAAGTCGTGAAACACTGGCTGATGGGATTCCCGGGCTTGGTAAATCTGCTGTGCATCACCCTAAATGTAAACACAGATCTGGAGGAAGACGAGAAGGAAATCAGCCATGTCTACTGACCTACTGCCTTGGCCCTCTCCTGCTTCATGGGGGCTGTCTCTGTCAAACGGACCTTTAGGCTGGGATACATGGGGGAAGAAAAAAAAAAAAAGAAAGGTAAATTGCAGCAGAGTGTATTTTGGGCAACACAAGTAGAAGCCTAGCAGGAGTTGCTAGACTCCTCATCTCTAGTACACAGCTTTCAGCTTCTCGACACTCCCAGCAGAAGCAATTAATTTCTGGGACAAACAGAGAGCTATCCTGCTCCGCAGATGTTTCCTCTTAGTTCTACTGGACTCGAGTCAATGAAAACGTGGCAATATCTGCACAACAACACATGGAACTTTCCACCAGCCCAGATGGGAACAGGAGCAGTCTCAGTTGAAGACTCTATTAAAAATCTAACTGCTATTTTTGTTTGGGATGGAAGGGAGGGGTTAAAGAGAGCCTAGAAAACAGAAACGGGCAGCATAGACCTTAGCACGCCTGAGAACCACGGTCTCAAAGATTTCTTGGCAGATGTTGTATCAACCAGGAGAGCTTTTACCCCTGTTGGAGCTTTGTTTATCCATTTAGGATACAAATTGGTAGCAGCAAACCTCCAGGGGCAGCTGAGACCAACCAGCAGCTGCGTAATACTTTTGGCCGGGCTCATTATTTATATCTCAGGGGTAGAAGCAGCCTTAGTCTGAACTGGGACCACGCTCCACCCCACTGCTTTTCAATGCCAACAGATAGCGAGGTAGTGAGTGTGGAAGGAATAGGACCCCTTGAAGACACCCAATTCATTCTGTGCCTGCTTACACAGCTACAGAAGTCCTGGGGGAGGAGATGCATGGTTAGAGGAGGCACTACAGATACTTGCACCATGTTAATTTATACTTACACTGTCAGAAAGTGCTTGGTAGCAAGTATTTTGTGACTGGGGTAGTCATTTTTGTATAAACAGCTGCTCCACAGGTTTCCCTGTGCTGGCAGCAGAGACAGATGCTCGGGTAGCAAGAGTTTGCTACCTAGATCTCAGATGGGCTAAATATTTGCCATGGTTATTAAGAAGTAGAGAGGGAATGCAAATATGTTCACCTCCACAGAGGTGTCAGTTAACAGGCTTGAAACAGTGAGGTTTCTTCTCCCCCCACCCCAGCTCCCATAACAACCTATTTAAAATTAAAGGGATCTGGACAGGGTACAAGAAGCATCTTAAATGATGTAACTTGCAAAACGCTTGGAGATCCTTCAGCTGGAAGGCTATGCAGAAATACTCTATTATTACCATGTTACAAAATTCACCCTGGAAGTAACTCTGGGCAGCCTTTTGGTATCCAACTACAAATCTGTAATAAAACAGGCAACAGCTATTCAGAGAACATCTGTGGTTTAAGATTCACAATCCTCATTTAGATGAACCATTTTCTGAAACATTAAACAATATGTGACCAAACAAAAACTGCCTGTGGTTAAGTCTAAGGTATTGTAAATGTTTTTTCTCCCTTCAGTCTTCTTTCTATATTCTTACAAGTAGCTTTGCATGGCAAGGAATAGATCACAGCTACTGTAAAGCTGATGTCAGGTTAGTCTTTGCTTCACATTGATTATATATATATCACCTTTAATTACTCCAGTGGAGTTATACATTCTCACTTCTTGCCTGTATTACTATGTAGCACTATCATAATATACCTAACCCATTACTTAAGGTACTAAAAAGAATCCCACGTCTTCAAAATAGACATCTTGGGCAAATTTGGTAGGACATTTTTTTTATTTTTTATGTTTTTAAACCTGCCTGCTCATTAAAGTAGTGGCTGAATTATCAAACTCCAAAAAAATTAACTTATTTTCCCTTGTACCTTAGCCATGCCCCTTCTCCTTAGCCACTGTGTGAGGTTTTGGCTAGGCTACTATTGTACCTGTTGGCAGAAGGGACAGGCAGAGTTCTTGTAAGCAAAGAAAACTTGGTTTAAAATATGAATTAGAAACTTCAGACCATGTATTTATAATAAAATCTAACCACATTTTATTCAAAGAAAAGTAAGATAATTTAAAGAAAGAATTCCACAAAGTGCTGTTCTCATCTGTCTGGTGAACCAAAAAAAGCCTTCAAGAGGCCCAAAACCTGGCTTACGCTGTACCGAGGACACCCCCATACACACCCTTGAACACAGCAGCTGGTCTGCAGAAGTGGAGAACAAGGAAACAGAATTAAGTGGAACCTACGCCAGTGGCTCGTGAAAACAGACTCAAGCACTTCCCAGGCAACTGCATCAATTGCTGCTGGTGCACTTCCTAGGTGCCGACAGCTACCCATATGGAAAGCATCTCAAATTTGCTTGCTCGCATTTAACTGTAGCTTTCTTTATGCTTAGTAACATTTTAAAAGTCTCTCATCCAGAAGGATAAAGGTCCTGGAACAAAAAATAACCTTTTTCTATATACAAAGTGACAAGATTGCACAATCAATTAAAAACAGTTTTGAACATTTAATAAAAACTCATCCTAGAAATCCAACTTTCTGCCGTGAGGTCCCCAAACTCTCTTCTTCATCCAAAATCTTCTGAAGGGCTATGTGCAATGACTTGCCTACTCTTTTTCCCGTCTGCAATGCAAAGAAAGCAAAACAAATCTGAGACATATGCTTATTAAAAGGAAGACAACTCTCATGGAACACTTCCTTTTGACAAATATTTTCCCTTTAATGATTAATATACAACAGCTGGTATAATACAAACATGCTTTTAAGAAAAATGGTAGTGGAAGTTTCATTTTAATCTGATTAAGTTTTGGAAAAATGTACACATAAAGACAGTGCTCCCATTCATCAGAGAAGCATTCCATGACCACGAACACCAGATCTGCGCACCACTGATCACCCAGGAATATAAATTAACTTCGCATCAGGCACGAGCACACATTGAAATTAGCCAGCACACACAATATGAAGGAATATGGTAGCTGCCAGAGGACAAGAGGTATCTGACCAGCAAAACAGCATACTAACCCAAAGTTCAGTAAACTCTTCTGAATGTGCTCAGAATCAGCAGACTGAATTTAGACCCTGTCATGTGGCCAAAGAGGCCCAAAATGCACACTGGCTGCATCATCAAATCAGTTTATGAACAGATTCTTCATTATGATTTGCAATTCTGTACTGTCCAAGGACTTTAAAGGAGTTAACAGAAGGTTTTCTTTATAGAAATAAACTCCAGAAGTGGAAAACCACCAGGATTAGCTCCGATATCAGCCTCTGCTCTTCCCACGTGCACAATTTTATTGTGGAAGCTGCACGACGGGGAAACATTAGGCAATGCTAAAATAAAGATCTTAGGGTAGTGGTGACTATTAGAACTTTCCCAGGGTTTCTCTAAGTGATCCAAAATACTGACTCCACACAGAGATGAAGAGAGGCCACCTGTCCCTAAAGAGCCAAAGACAGACTATATTAAACTGAGTTGATTAGCTCCTGATCCATGCAACGCCGCCTATGGCCTGCCATACAGCTGAGCACAAAGCTCTCCTTCATCTGTTGATGACAACTGCCAACACTTTGGGTACCCAAACCTTAAAATAAGGTACATTTCTAATCAAAGAACCAGGTGACAGATTATGGCCCGTATGACCAAAGGAAATTTGGGAAGAGCTTTGAGGCAGCAGGGTAGCTGTCAATACTAGAGAGTATGAGCTCAATGCTAAATAAAGGGGGGCACACACAAGAATTGTTACAGCTTTGCACTGGGACAAAGATCACAGCAGCATCTGGAGTCCTGAGGGGTGATACCCTCCACGCATTCTTCTCCTCAAAGGCAGGACAACATCACTCACACCAGGTCAAAGTGAATGGGAACTGAGCAGAGCCTTGGCATTGACATAACACACAACACTGTTGTCACCTTATTCCTGCTTGCCTCTCTTATGGATCGGATCATAAACTCAGTAAAAAAAGCCTTATGCTGGCAGCTTCCCAAAACTTTCCCATGAAGCTGCCTTCCTCAGAGATATGTCCTAGGAACATCTGTTGTCTACCAGGCCGGGAAAACTGAACACCCTCTGATCTGCAGCCAAATCATAAGGGAATGGAGGTGTCAAGCAAGGGTTATGGCAGCTCCTCCACTGGACATTCCCAGGCCTTTCTGTTTTTCTTGGTATCCTCATCAGGCTGCTGAGTTTGAGGCAGGTCCAAACAGATCATCTCTGACCTCCCAGAAAACATCATGGTTTCTTCTCATCAGCTTTATCCCTCACTTCTTCAAACTGCTCACCACCCAGGAGGGAAGACTTCTTCCAAAGGAAGTGAGAGACAGTACAACTCACTGGATGATCAGCTGAAGCTCTTAACTCCTTGCACCAACAAGCAGGGACAAGTTCACTAAAGCTCT
>KZ506954.1:108245-121253 GCA_002844005.1 Limosa lapponica baueri | reverse complement strand
GGTTGACATAGTGCTTAGTGACATGGTTTAGTGATGTTTTTTTATTAGTTAGGTTGATGGTTGGACTAGATGACCTTAAAGGTCCCTTCCAACCTAGACAATTCTATGATTCTATGTATAGCAATTAACCATGCCCTCAAAATCTATTCCTTTTATTAATGTTAATGACCATTTGACATAAAATTTTACATATAAGCTCCCAATATTTTTAAAGTGTTACAGTATACATCACAGCAAGAGAAAAATTGTAAAAACAATTACATATTAATGAAACACTCTGAATTTGAAAACAGAAAAGCACAGAGATATTTGTATGCTTTCCCACATGTTTAAATAATGACAAATAAAATATTAAACTACTGACCTGCTCAGGCTCTACATGGCAAAACATGGAAATCTTTTCCTTCACTGCCATTTCTATAGGTTTTGCACTTCTGCAGACAATCTGTCAGAAGGAAAAATCTTAAATATTTACAAGGCAAACCAATAGAAGATCCTCAATACTGTTCATGGAGAAAGCACAAAAAAATGTGCCTTTATTTTCTCTTCCCCTCTTCTGGTGTTCTACAATACATCATAGTTCACAAATATCTGCTAGCAAGGCAGAAGGAAATCAGTCACCTGCCCATACTGACACACTTTTATTAATCTTTCTTTGACATTCTCTGTAACACTGCTTCCTCATGTTCTCCTTTCTTGTAGCTACCATTGCAATATTCTTTACCTAAAGTCTAGCAGCTCTGTAAGTACAAATAATATGATGAAACAAAAGAAATATTGTGATCTTATCAACTAAATTTAGAGCAATAATACTTAGCTTATATGCATGTTTTCTACTATTTCAGTACTTCAGCACCTTTTCATAATTCTTAATTTGCACATCATGATAAAAAGGAAGAGGCTGAAGATGAGAAAACTATTTCATAATTTTGTGGGTTTTTTCCTGGTGCAATTATTCTGCTATTATTTTGCTGATACACGCAAAACTTGGTAATTTTAGAAATTATTTATAATTTTTACCAATAAAGCAAATAAGCCTGTGATTTGGTGTTTGTTGGAAGGGATTTTTTTGCTTTACGTAACTTCAGGCAACTATTTCAAAATGCAGAACTGCTCTGTCAATGTGCCTATTGATTACTCGGTCTACTACCTTAAGTTATTTTGAATCTCAAAAGAATAACATAAAGTAGGATGATCCTGTTAAAAGATTAATGAATTCTTTTCCCTGTCTTTCTAGGAAATGCAACTGCTTTACACATTAAGGCCTTTTTTTGTTCAGAAACTTGTAGCAAATCTTTGACCACCTTGCTAGAATGCAGTTTAGCTACATTGATATTGATGAAGATTAATGAACTTTCCCTACCCTTGCAAGAAATTCTAGAAACAGAAAAACAATGCTGAGTATAAGGGAAAAATAGTGCATATTCTAATTGTCTAAAAAGAATTATGAAACAATTTGTGCATTCTATTCAATTAAGCACAATTTATACTTAAAAACTGGGTACTGTTTGAAGACATAATTCATACACCTTGATAGTATAAGCATATGATTAAATCCACTCTGAAATCTACCATCCCTCTTGCCAAGACAAATTTAGAAGTCAATGGAGTCACAGAAATCAAAAACGTCAGAATCATGAAGCAAGCATGAAAATACAAAACTACAATAACAGTGGCAGAGATGCATCTCAAAGAAACAGAATAGAAAGAAGATGAGGAACAATTTAATTGAATAGGGCAGCACTGACAAGCGTATAATCAGATTTCAAAATGCTGTAAGAGAGGCCATTAAATCTGCAGACACAGTGTATTCATTAAGCGCTTAGAACACCCCATGGAGAATAGAAAAGCTCCTGTACCTACAGAGCTGACACTGGCCCAGCACGCCACCTCGGGGAAGCCAGGGACCAGACAGTGAGGCAGCAGGTATTAAGGACCGGTCTAGCCAAGTTTAGACCAGGCAGCCTGGCAGCACAGCTTAAGAAGGAAGCCCTCCTGACGGCTGTTCTAGGAGCTTCCCCATGTGTTGCCTTGGGCCCCTGCCCAAGAGAGCAACCATGAAAAGACAGAAAGACACAAAGAAAGACAGAAAGACAGAAAGAGTACTTTGCTTCTGGCAGTGCCAGAACTGCCCCAGGCAAGAACTTGAGATGTGAGAAAGTGACTAGATTAGTCTGTTTCGTTTTACTCCACACACAGGCTTAACAGGCTTTTAAAAATTAATTTGGGGGGAACGGAGGGGAGGGGAAGAAATCAGGCACTGGCAATTATCTTAAAGGCCTTCAAAAATCACGTGCAACTTTCAATATGCAATTAGCACGTCTGGAGGGATTTTGAAATTTAGGCCCTGAAGCTTGGAATGTAGAGCAGCACTGCATTAATAGAAGTCTTTGCCTCCGCAAGCTGATTACAGTTACCAGGTCACAAGAATTTGAAGCAACCTAACACATCCTTCACATATCCTATTTATAAAGCCATTGGTTTTGTAGTTAAAAAACATACTTTTTGATAAATGTAAAATGCAAGAGTTCAAAAAACAATCAGAAAGAAGTGCATGACATGATTTAGTTGTGTGACTGCCCTTTTAAGAATAATTTTTCCTTTTTGAGGATATGAATACCCTACAGAAGCCGTGACTATTCTCATTCCCCTTGCATTTCTGGAAAGAGTTAGGAAGCTTTTTCTCCCAGCAGACTTTATGGGAATGGAAAGTGCTCAAAGACTTCCAGAATCAGCTATGGAAACTATTCTTTGACCTAACAAGCAGCCTCACATGAAAGAGCAAAAATGTCCTTTTCTGTTCCTGAAGCAGACCTAGAAACAGAGTGTGTTTTCAGCTGCACCAGCTGCAGCTCAGGAAGATATGAAGCATAAATTTGAACTGGGGTTGTACTCGCATTTGAAGCCATGCTGCCCTGGCTTCACTGCTATCAACACTTGACCAAGCAGGTTAACATCTCCAATGGCAGACAGGTAGCTGCAATCTACTTATTTCTCCTCTCTGCTCCCAGGGAGAAGTGCCAGGGAGGCAAACACTGCATCCACATAATAAGCACATGCTCATTACCAGCGCACTGGGGAGACACAATGGAAGGAGTTGAGCACTTGTCATCGTTTGCCAACTGGCACGAGGTGAAACTTGTTGGCTTTAGGTTCGCTACACTACGCAGTGCAAGTCCAACACAAGAAAGAAATTGCGGAACCTTACTTTGAAGATTCACTCACGTGTTTTATATATTTCCAAACAGGAGTATTTTTAAAGGCTATACTTCAAAGGTAGGATTGCTTCTTCCTAATCACGCATGAAAAGAAATTTCTGAGAGAATGTTAGAAGCCAGAAGCATTCTAGGTCTTCCCACAAAGCAAATGGAGACTTTAGATTATTTTTAGCAGTGCAGAATGATTTTTCTGCAAAGATCCCTTTAGAAGAACATAGCTCAGTGCTGAGATATTGCAAGGAGTTAGTTGAATTAAGTTAACTTAGAGTAAATTTGAGTAATTTGATTTCTTGTGGCTTTAGTGAAGCAGTACAGCGTATATGTTGCCTCTCTTCTAAAATTCTTGACTCTCACAGGAGACTAAGGCTTATACTTTGAACAAAGTTACACAAGGAGACTAGCAGATGACCTATAAACAAAAATGTGCATTTATTGACTCACCAAATCTGGAGACAAGCCTAGACCCCTCAGTGCTCGAACACTGTTCTGTGTTGGTTTTGTCTTCTGTTCGCCAGTGGCATTAGGCTGGAAAGACATATTTTGAAAGCTCAAATTGCAATTAACATCTACAAACAGAGCAGTTACAGGTTAAAAGAGAAAATTCATTGCAAGTAATCATGCTTGCAGGAAATAAGCGTATCCAAACGGAGACACGATATGCCAGAAACAGAAACGGCACCACTGTTATTACTTATGTAAGAAATTCCGTGAAAAAAAACACATGGCCCTAACTCAGGTCAGGTTTATTTTGTTTTTTCCTTACAGAAAAAAAGTTTCAATATAATTGACTCAGGCAGGAGAAGAAGAATATTCCAAAAATCGGATTTTCCTAACAAAAGGAGAATGTCCAACATAGCACAAAGCCTTCAGTGACTGCCCTTGGAAATAATCAGCTGTAGTGAATAATTCTGTTCTCAAATACACAGAATCAATCCCACGGATTGCTGATCAATCCTCTAATCGATAGCTGCAGTGGTTAGTAATACTCTTTTTATATATACAAGGTGCAATCATATCATCATTACCAACCTTTGCTTACCAAAATCTCCCCAATGAATGCCTGCCTTATAAAATAGTAAGAAAAACTACTTATGAAGCCAAACCCAGTCCGGAATGGAAAAATACTTTTAGCCCCATATGAAAACTTGACATTGACTGGAAGACCATTGCACATCGAGGAGGTGAACCCTCTGTGGATTCCACAGAGGAACCACAGCGTTCACCTGCGAAAGCTCAGGCCTCTGGCACACCTATCCCTTGGCCACAGGACATACCCACCCAGCTCCTTCTAAGAGAGGAGCCTGCAGGGAGCTCCCACTCGGCACCTGCCATTACAGCACCAGCGTGCCCTTGCCTTTACCTAGGGATGCAGCAGGGAGTTCTCCTGACAGCATCCTTTCTGTTTGACAGTAAAAGTGACACAGTTGTTTCCTTGTAATATAATTATCTATTAGCTGAAATGACTGAAAGGGGAGACTCTTCTATGGATGTATGGCCTTCTATGGCCTGCCCAGCTTGCTGCTCTTCAGGGCCATTCCATGCCCACCTGAGGCTCCCACCACCTGGAGGGATGTAAGGTCCTTTATGCCATTCTCTCCTTACAGTGTTAGCTCTAACAAACAGAATTTTAAATGATACCTCACAGTCTTGAGTGCCTTTCTTACTGGGTTCATAATGTACCAGCACCTTC
Source organism: Limosa lapponica baueri (assembly GCA_002844005.1). Lineage (NCBI taxonomy): Eukaryota > Metazoa > Chordata > Aves > Charadriiformes > Scolopacidae > Limosa > Limosa lapponica. The sequence continues at coordinate 116,345 of KZ506954.1, read as the reverse complement.
CAGTGCAAAGCACAACTGTATTTAGCCTTCTAGATAAATTGATGTTGATATGGGGGTTTTTTTTGTGACTTAGAATATTAAAACAGATTCTCACATCAATAAAGTAATCATCATGGCCTTTATTTACACCAGTGTGGCTGGGTTTCATATCTCTGTCTCTAAAACCCTCCAGCATGAAAGGGTTAATGTAAATATAAAGCCCCAATACATAGTAAAACCTATTTGATTAATTTTAATAACTTACCTGTGGTACTAGACTAACATGGATATTACAGAAGTTTTCTCTTTTTGCTTTGAACTGAAACTGTCTAAATGCTTCAACAAATGGCATTCCTTCAATATCTCCAATGGTTCCACCCAGCTGAAAAAGAAAACTTGGATATGTCAGAGAGACAGAAAGCATAAACAAAAGAAAAAATATCTACTTCTTACATACTCAACAAGTTTTCTGAAATTTTTATCTTAAAAAACCCTAACAACTGAAATTTGCAGGCATGCTCTGCAGAGAACCCTCATCCATCCTGCGCATTTTATTTCCTGTGGAAAATATAAAACAATTTTCTAGTTTTGTTATATTCACTTTATACCAGATACATAAACTACTGAATACATAATCTACTAAATAATACATGCTTTCACACTGCCTTTAAAGTGGTGAAAAAGTAATCAATAGTTAAGCTGATGTGAAGGTTTTTGTACAGAAAAACTTTATTTTCCTCTCTGTCAGATTAATCAACAGTTGTGGCCAACAAGATAAAGACATTTAGCAATATTATCATAGCTTTCCAACATCAATAAATGCCATATGGACAACATGAAATAATATTTCACATTATAAAAGACTTTAAATATTTATTACCAAACCAAAACGCAAGACTAAGTCCATGATAAAGCTTATTTATAATGACAGAAATTAGATGTCTTTCAAAGACACGAAGAGCTATAGTAGACTAAGCACTGAACAAACCAGTGTTTAGCAAGTCTTATGAACTAGTTGTATTTCACAATGATCTTTCTGTGCCACCATGTGGCTTTTGACAGAATTGCATATTTATGCTCACCCAGTACCAGAAAAACTTCAGACAACTACATTTATATGTGACACACATATTCACACTGTCTCCTTCAGGATTTTGCCACAGAAAAACATTACAATTATCACTGAAGTCCTGAAGAAAAATATTTTTACCTGGCTGGAGCTATAACAAAAAAAACCCTTACATGGAGGAAACAGAAAAAAGTTTGAAGTTAAAAGAACTGAAAAGCCCATCACTTATTAATGTTCTCCTGCAACTTCTATATTTACTGTTTTTACACTTATTTTAAAAGAAATGTTTGACTCTCACTGTGAACATCATAAAAAATATCTATAGCTATGCCAATAAGTATATTTTAATCAAGGGAGATTCTTATGTGCAAAAAATACTGAGCAATTCTGCGACCTGGGTCACAAGGTTTAGCACACTATTGACTACAGTGGTCACTTCTGGCATTAAATCTATGCCATCTTCTTCTGTCAAATTCTCAGGTATAGTTTTTTTCTGTATTTCCCTCTGTAATAATAACAATAGCAATTACTGACTGCCTTTCCTTCAGTTGTCTCAATGCCCTGCTAAGGGTAGGTAAAACTCATTATTTCCATTGTGCATAACATCAGCAGGTTAAGTGATTAACAAAGTTGCCTCCAAAGATCTTAAAAATAACACCAGGAACTGGGAAACCAGCTTATACAGTGTTTAAATATATTCCTTTAAACATGACTACGAGCAACAAGATGGACATCTGAAGCCATATGGAAAGCTAGAATGTTACAGGCTCTCCTGACCATAGGAAATTTTGGGTATTACACAAGTTTTCTCCATACTATTAACCGTATAAAGCTTCAGTCAAGTGTCTGTAATCTTGGAATAGACACTTCACATTACACTGACTGGCTGCTTTAATTTTATACATTAATAAACTCTTAAGCAGCTCAGTTTCAGCAGTATTCTAGAAAGGATTTAGTCAAGTAAAGAGAAGCTGCAGGGATAATGATGCCTATCATTCTCAGAACAAATCAAAGAATATAAAACGTGTCTTTGCAGTGCTGCTCTCCATGGAATTTGTCTGACCTTTTTACAGGAAGTAGCAAAGAGGAAGCAAGCTAGTTCTTTGTATTCACTGCGGATATATATCCTAAAAAGGTTCCATACTTGCCTCAATTACACAAATTTGTGGCTCTTTTCTGTCATCATCCACCGGAACTTTTGCCTGATTCATTACCCATTCCTGAACTGCATCGGTGATGTGCGGAACAACTACAAGACAAAGCCAAAGGCAAGCGTATCTTACGTTAGGCCCACATACAAGTTTTTGCATGCAATAGGGAGAAAATGAGCAGAAAGTAAAAAGGAAACTATTAGCTCCTTTTTCTATTCCTCCTTTCCTTGAACCCAGAAGCCCTACATTACAGGAATATGCCCATATTTCTTGGGAAGGAGAAAGGAATACGATGATGCAACAAAGAGCAACTTATTCTAGCTGATCACTTTTTTCTGAAGAAAATATCACCTTGATTTAAAAATTATTAAAAATATCACCTTGAACGGTTTTTCCCAGGTAATCACCATGTCTTTCTTTATTAATGACATGCTGATATATCTTTCCAGTGGTGATGTTGTTATCTTTATAGAGATTGATGTCCAAAAATCTCTCGTAATTTCCCAAATCTAAGTCAACTTCTCCACCATCATTCAATACAAAAACTTCACCTGAAAAAAGAAAGTGGAAACACACAGAAAAGCAATAAAATAATCAGAAATTATTAAACAGATAGCAGGAATACCATAAACTTATCTTAAAATTGAAGAAATGTTTTTTTAAATGACACATCACAATGACATATCAATAAAGCACATGCTGCAACTCAATCTGCGTTGTCATTCTGTGTGACTTAATAATTAATACTTAATCAGATTTAATATCCAAGACATTACTTTTACATTGAATGCCTCTCCCTCAGTCACATACAGATTTGCAAATAATTTTGATATATTGCCAAAATATTTAAGTGACTTAAAAATATTTAACCAGCATTTCAACAGCATGACACAATCCTTGATTAGAAGAAAACAATCTCCAGGAATCATAAATCAGCAATAAATAAAATGTTAATTTACACGTGGCAGTCCAAAACTATGCTTTCATAAGCATTAATAATTACACGTTTGAAATGTTTCACTGTAAATTCGTGTTGTTGATCTTAATGACTAAGGCTTGGATCAGGAGTAAAGTTATGATGAACATAAATGCTTCTTCAAAAGGGATCACTGTTTCTTATTTGGTTGTTTCATCTTGTATGTTTGGTTCACTATGTGCCCAGCGAGGGCTATTTCCGACCCTGAAAAATCTAATTAAAATATCCTTCAGATCCAGCCTTTTCTGAGACCCCTGAAGAGTCTCTGAATTCTTAATCTAGTCAACTTCTGAAGGAACTAAAGTTGCTAGATCTTGAGGTAAGGCTGGAAAGGCTCTTCAGAAAAATCATAAAATGGCCCAGTGAATCCACAACTAAACAAGTTACGGGACTAAAGCACAATTTTAAAAAAAAAAAAAAAAAGCAATCCCCGTGAAGGTATAGTGGGGACTACGGAAATATGTATTACAGCAAGATACAACAGTCCAATTAACAGTTTAACAAAACCACCACAATGTATACAACAGGGTGGAAGATTTATCCCTGATCCTGTGAGGCACTGATTACCTCCTCTGTACTAAGTTACCATTTAAACCAACAGACACAGAGTGGAACCATCATTTCTCATAAGCAGGCCCTGAAAGAATAAATAAATACATTATTATAAAAACCTCTTCAGTTAACTGGAAATCACCAAATTGAAATCCTTTGACTCAATCATATTTCTGCCAAACTGTTAACAAAAGAGGCGTGCCATTCTGGCTTGTGTGAATTTGTACTTGCTACCCAGCCAGCCAGTGTTCCTTCGCAAGCAGCAGGAAACTCTTCAGCAAACAGAGGAAAGAAATAATTGTGTCGGAATTACATGCCATGGTATCCCCTCTCCCCTGTACCTGATCCAGGGAAGGCATACATCTTCACAATCTCAAGTCCTGGCAGGAATCTTAACAGCAAAGGCAAAGGTATAACTTCCCTGGTCAACTGCCTAGGTAGCACCAGCTGCATTTCTGAAAGTGCAGGACTACTGCATTAATTTCTGAGAGGGGTCTGATGTGCTGTGCCCTTCCTCCACTTAAAAAGAAAAGTGGTCTTTTTTCAGTTCAGGAGATAAACATGTTCATCTCCAGTTCCAAAAATTTTGGTCTAGACTAAAAGTCAGCAGACAAAATCCAACAAATAAAGAAGAATTAGAAACGTCTATTAGCTGAAGGTACATTGGAACTTTGAAAACCATTGTTTTCAATAAAGGTGCAAGTAACAGGACAGACAGCTGAAGGAACATTCAAAATTATAAATGCATGTCCACCTGTCTTGTAGCTCATCAGCAATGTAGTCAATACAACCAATGTAGCTTAGAGACTTAACCAACCACACTAAGCATCTACTTTAAAATGGTATCACTACTTGGCTCTCTAAGCTTCACTGATGATTTTGACTAGATCCTCATTGTCTAAAAAGGGGACTTAATCTAACTCTCATGAAGACACACTAGAGGCATTGACAACTGACATCCAGTGAACAGCATTCACAAGTAACCATCGAGAAGTTTCAAAAATGTTTTATAGTCCTATTCCTTTTTTTTTTGTTTAATCAAGTTGAACTGAAGATAGCATTGACTGAACAAGGCCTAGAGCTAGGATTTTTCACAACAAAGTGGTACTTTATAGGAAGGAAGCATCTATTCATAAAAGTATCTTCACCAAACAGGCTTCTCCTCTCCTTACTTAGAGAAGACAATGTCCTTGAGAACACATAGTGAGGAGCAAACTTGCACTGCCAAATACATTATAAAATTACTAATAACTACAATAGTATTGTTTTTAAAAAACAAACAACAAAAAACGCAACAAAACCAAACCCACCCCAAACCAAAAAAACCCACCACGTTACTGTAAATATAAATTTTTATGCAAAAGAGAACATCACTGCCCTTCATACCATGTTCATATGGTGAAAAGGTTCCAGCATCTATGTTTATGTAAGGATCAATTTTGATTGCAGTAACACGTAGACCACATGATTTCAGGATGGTGCCAATGCTGCTTGCAATGATCCCTTTGCCAATGCCTGAGATGACACCACCAGTTACCAGGATGTACTTCATCAGAAAATCAGCACAAGCACACCAATCTCAAGCTGGAAATCTAAAATGACAAAGATGTATCTCCGATGAATGCAAATTCATGCCAGGGAAGAACACAGCCTCAGTATGCAAAGAATCTAAGCTGAAATGACCTTCAGAAACAGAAAACAAAACTGCCATTTTGGAATCTGGGAATAGGACTCATCTCTCCCCGTTTATACACTGATATGTAAACTGAGCACCTAAGCCCACTCCGCAGTCAGTGGAAAAACAGATACCATTTTGATACAGTGCCCTGTGGAGGTGCCAAAGAGGCACAGTTCATCCAGCCTATTCGTCTCCTGTGACAGGAAAAGCCAGCTAACTTTTAAAACCACAAGTTAGGCAAGAGGAATCTTACCCTGGATTCTTTCTAATTAAAGAAGTTAATCATTTCACATGTGTTTTGAGAAGCTTAGCTCAAAGATTGTTACATTAGCCAGAACACTCACATTCTCCACCCAGTAGCTTTACCTTCAAAAATAGCAACTGTAGCTTCAAATATTTATTAAAATCAGAATGTTATACCATCCACTCCATTTTTCAGCAGCTTTCGTTTCTGCAGCTTACAGTGTATCAAGTATTTCACCAAAAGTCTTACAATATCCTACAGATCAATAAAGCATGAGACCAGGAAAGAAAAACTGAACCAAAACGTCCAAATTAAATATGGACATAATATACTATTTTATACATATAGTATATATTTTATATATGTATATATACACACTGCATAATATACTATAGTACATTACTGACCAAAAGCCTCAAGCCCTTTCTCCGCATGCCTACCCATTCTCCCTCTCCAGGTAATTACTGCGAGAGGCAAAAAAATCAGAAAAAGGATCACCTAGCATCTCTGGACTATGATGCAGAGTAAGAGTTGATGCTGTTCTAGAAAACAACATTCTATCTGTTTAAAGTTTCAGATTTAGAGAAACACCTGATGTTATGACACACATTAGCATCATGAATTCAGAAGGGCAATCCTGAAAATAAATATAAATATAAATATATATTTATATAATACTAATATAAATCCTGAATCCAGCTCTGAGAGATCTGGCATGCGGCCTTCAACACGGCCAATTTATCAGTCTCTGTTTCTCTGTCTAGACCATGAAATACATGATTCTTCACAAGAAGGAAATGCAACTATGAGTACTCACAGACACTGTATCTTGAAGACATAAACATGACAGTTAATGCATATTATGGTGATCAGATAACACATCATATTTCACAGTGCTCTACAATACTACTAGCATGAACAACAATGGCTATTCAGATACAGAAACTTCCTCTTTTGAAAATGTCATTGTTTATAAAAAGGTTGGATAACTAAAATAGAAAAAAAAAAAAAAAAGACGCATCTGCTAGGGACTAAGAGATTCAACTATACCAGGCAAAGCACACGATTGGGGTGGGGAGGAAATAATAGATACTAACATATCTATGCCACCCTGCACAGTGTATGAGTAAGAATGGTAAGGGATTCAGAACTATTAAAACAGATCATGAGGAGACACTCCCACCCCCTAAAAACTCTGATAATTACTATCCTAATTCAAGATTCTTCATCACCCTTCCTGTTGCTATAATCTGCTGTTTTCACCAACTTCTGTTGATGTTGTCCCTGCAATTCTCCCACTTCCCCTGACTTTCACAGAAGTATAGCTTTTGCCACCCTTTCTCCACCCCATCTGAAACAGGATGATGTTGTGTGTATCTCATCCATAATTGCATTCGCATTCATGCAGCTGTGGAGGCTAATGACTGGAGTAATTTTTGAACAATGACAGTGTGGCTCATCGCAGAGCAGAAGTTCTAGGGTCAAGAATATCTTTCCATAGTGAAGTACCTAATTCGCTCAAAACAACATGCAACAGCACCTGATCTAAAAGCACTCAGGATGAATCAAAGCAGTATGGTTCTTCAAACACTGACAGTAAGTAGCAGCTGGTGGACAAATGTTGTATTTCTTACTATACTCAAGTAAGATAAATAAGGCCTGGATCTTCAGGAGGCAGAGTTCAAGAATGTAATAATGCTTGTCATCAATGCTCTTATGATTGATCATAGGAATTAATAAACTGTTATTTCCTTGTCAATATAGACAAAAGGAAGACCACAACCATCAAAAGTATTTAAATTGAGAGAAAAGGATCATCAGGAATTAACTTTTTTTTTTTAATAGCATAGATTTTAAGATTTGGAGGCTATCTCCTCTCTCTTTCAGGCTCATCCTTCATAAATCAGCTAATGTAGTTGTCAACATTAACATAATCATCTAACTCATTTTCAAAGCTACCCCCAGAAAAAGAAGGGGGGTTCTCTGAGAAGCGGGGAGAAATTAATTCAACAGGTAAAAGCCATGAATACGTGCCACTTCAAAACTTTTAAACCCTGTCACCTTGCTTAGAGGAACCAAAATGAAAAGCTCGCTGTGATTTTAGCGAGAACAGCGATTTCCCAGCACCTTAAGGAAAGACAGTATTTACTTGCAACGGAAACAACGGATTCCAGGTGGTTTGGTCAGTCACTTCTAAAAGAAGAGAACAGCTAGGGGAGGGAGGAAAAAGGAGAATACTGGGGGGGAAAAAAGGAGAATACTGGAAGCAAACGTTTTGCCTTGAACTGGAACTCAGCACAAGCCGGGAGGAACACGACTTACTCCGTTTAGCCTTATCAACCGGAGCTGGGTCCCTTCAGCAGGGATTTTGGAGCCCTCCAACCCAAACACGCTGCACTCCAGCCAGCAGCCGGAGCCCAGCCCGGGAGAGGGGCTACCCTGGCCCGGCCC
>KZ506954.1:12032-27159 GCA_002844005.1 Limosa lapponica baueri | reverse complement strand
GGGGCATCCAGAACTTTTCCGGGCAACCTGTTCCAGTGCCTCAACACCCTCATAGTGAAGAAATCTGTGAGTAAAAATGGTTACAGGGGCAACAGCTGAATAGTTACTATTTTTTGGCAATGGTGCTCAAGATAACAATGTTGCTTAATTTTCTAGAAGAAATGCATGTTTGAAATATTTGTAAGTTGCAATTAGGGCATGGAAGATACTGAACTGCATTATTGAATCCTCAGTCACATAGTATCAGTCAGTCTTACCAGAGTTTTAAATCCTGTTGTTGTCTAATAGGGTCAGTGGTATTGTCTGACTGCTGTGGCTAGTGACACAGCTTCTTTTAAACAGTGATACGCAAATAAAATGCATGGCTTTGCCACCATGCCTGCCCAGCCTTTCTGTTCTTCGCTGTTTCAGCTATCAACTAACCGAAAGACCATTTAATTTAACTGCTTTTTATTCAGCTTGAATGAACAGTGCTTCCCACAGGTAACAGCCTTAACCAGGGTAGATCTTTCTGGCAGCTAACACTTTCCAGCTGAATAATGGAAATATAGGCAGTTAAGAATTAGGTTAGATTCTCCCGAATCCCCCTAAACATTCAAAGGAACTTTTTGCCTCCAAATTGCATGGGTTTTCTTACCGCGTTGTGACTTGGAGTCTTAAGATTAATTTTTGCTTAAGTAGTAAACCCAGGGAACTGAATCCTGTATTGCTAAGGCTCGTATGCTTTTGAGTCCCAAAGAGGAGGAGATTGGCTCAGTAGCGGAGCTCACTGTACTCAGCTAGAGATAGCAGCAGGAGAGAGGGGAACACGCAGCCAAAGAAAAGCTGGCATTTTTTAATTTCTCTCCGTGACGATACTCTTCATGGGCTGAGCCTTCTACGTCTGGACTCCAGTTTTTCAAACAAAGAATCCAGTTATGGAAAATGTTTTTGTCTAGGAGAGGCTGGGGAGTCAGAGGCTGGTAGGAGCAGCTGAAGGCTGCAGCATGGGAACTGGGGAAGAAGGCCTGGGTAGGCAGCCATCTCCTCAGACAGGCAGCCTTCCCTAATCAACCTTTGCTTTTTTTGGCCAATCTTCCTCTCAAACCTGCACAAATTGGAAATAAAGTTATGCATGGCTTATTTAATCAAAATGGGAATCTTGTCAAATTAGTTGGAAGCTGCAAAATAATCCCCTTCGTAGGAGTGCACAAGTGAGTGTGTTAACAGACACAGAGCCTTGATCATACAAGATGTGTTACCAGCTTGCCTTTGGCAACGCTTACTAGTTGTTTTGGTATTTGCTGCCAAGTATGTGTCTACTCCTGCAAAGTGCTGAGGCCTTCCTAAAGTGTTGGAGAGTGAAGACTGAACCTTTCAGAGTCTGTATGTTGTTGCAGAACGTTGATCACTTAAACCTCAGATACTGGATAAAAGAAATCTCCGTCAGGCTTCCTGACTTTAAGTGACCTCTGTTAGCTCTCACTGAAGGGTGATTACATGGCCCTTTGAAGGATCAAGCCTGTATGAGAATTTGGGTGGGATGCTGTTTGTGCTTTTTGCTATAAACAGCAGTATTTTTTGCCACAGCTTACCTGGAATACGATGGGGAAAACATGAATTAATTTTGGGAAATGATAAACAAAATTGTCCTTCAATGATGTCATTTAGGGCTTGGCTAAACTATAAATGAAGAGAGGAATTGCTCCCCGATCCTCCACAAATTTTTGCAGACTTGGGTTAGGATCTGCAAATAGAGTTGAATTCTAATAGGCTGCCAGCACTAGTGCTAGCTTTGGTGAGCAAAATCTGTCACACCTTTATATCAAAATAGTTGGTATGTGACCAGCACGGTTCTCTTCTCCTTGCTAGCAGTTATACTTGCACACAGCCAAATTTTGTTTTAATTTAAATCCACACAACAAAAATCCTAGTATTAAGTACTTTTCTCCTGTTGAGATTATAATGGAAAAGACAATTTATAAACAGTACGGCTATTAAAGAAGGCACATCATCAACTCTTAGGTTGGTTATTTGCAATTCATCAGCATGGTCATATCTGTGACCACACATCTAAAACACATCCTTTGATTCCCACACTTTGTAAGGAAGGTAATTATCCAAGGCACACTTGCAGTATGTGTAAAATGTATGATAAATTAGTTTTGAAGTAAAAGAGTGACTTGAATCATAAGCTTTATTTTATTAAGCTATAGTTCCTTCAAACCTAAGCATAAAATATTGCATTTTCATTTCAGTAAAAAAAAATCTGTCTCCTGCATCCTCAATTGTATGTGTTGCATCATGCTTCAAATTGCTTGGTATACTTAGGAAGAATTATATGCACTTATGAATTTTCAGCTTGAAGACACATATGCTGATTTATTACCCTGCAAAGAGTTAGCTGGCTTGCTGACGCTTGTGTCTCTTATACATTATGCAGAGCTGATGGACGTTCACAACTGAGCACAACTCAGCAAGTAGGTGTAGGTGTTACTGTGAATGACCATCTCAATCAAAAAATTGTTTAAAGAAAATCAAGTTTGCACATGTCATGGTTTAACCCCACCTGGCAACTAGGACACCACACAGACACTCACTCACTTCTCCCCCTCCCCAGTGGAGGAATCGGAAAAATAAGGAAAACTAATGGGTTGAGATAAAGACAGTTTAATAAGTAAAGCAAAAGCCACATGTGCAAGCAAAGCAAAACAAGGAATTCATTCAGTGCTTCCTATCAGCAGGCAGGTGTTCAGCCATCTCCAGGAAAGCAGGGCTCCATGATGCATAATGGTTACTTGAGAAGACAAACACCATCACTCCGAACTTCCCTCTTCCTTCTTCTTCCCCCAGCTTTATACACTGAGCATGTCATCGTTTGGCATGGAATGTCCCTTTGGTCAGTTGGGCTCAGCTGTCCCAGCTGTGTCCCCTCCCAACTTCTTGTGCAGCCCCAGCCTGTTCACTGGTGGGGCGGTGTGAGGAGCAGAAAAGGCCTTGACTGCTTAGCAGCTAAAAACACCAGTGCGCTATCAAAAGTATTTCTCATCCCAAATCCAAAACACAGCACTATACCACCTGCTAGCAAGAAAGTCAAGTCCATCCCAGCTAAAACCATGACAGCACAAAAACTCAAAATTGCCCATTGGAAAAGTGAAGTAGCAGCCTCAGCATTTATCGTTCTCTAATATATTTGCTATCGTTGCGTAGCTTCAATAGCCTGTTTGGAATAAAGCATCATTTTCATCAACCGTGCAGGTAAGAAAAGCACACCTCAGTTTAACTGGTACAAATGTCCATTCAGAATTTCTTAAACTGTGACTGTGTTTATTTTTCCCACTGCTCATCCGCTATTTCTTTGTATTTACCTAATGATTATTATCTCCCTAGTGTAAATCACACCTAACCAATACCCTGCTGTCACAGCAAATCTTGAGCTGTAGCAGTGTAGCGGTGTCTTGGACTTTTTTGTTGGGATTTGTCTAATGACAGCACGTTTCTGGCGGCTTGCTTCTAAATAGGCTTGGCTGTGTTTTGTCCTGATATGCAATGTATATCCGCCTGGACATGTTCGTGTGCAACCTGCTCTAGGTAGACCTGCTTTGGCAGGGGGGTTGGACTAGGTGATCTCCAGAGGTCCCTTCCAACCCCATATCATTCTTTGATTCTGTATGTATCCTGCATAGCCACGTGCAATTGATAGCTTTTGCTATGCAGCGAATGAAGTACATTTGTAGGAACATCAGCGCTTAGGGGAAGGTGTAACTCACTCCGATTACATCCAGCATTGTAGGCAAATACTCCTCTTGCACTTTCTAGGTGGGATTGTTCCCACTGTTGGGATGCTGTAGTGGGAACTCATCTGCATGTTTGGGATAACTAGCACCGTTTATCACAATTCCAGCTAACCATCGTAGATTGTATTGAACTTCACGCTGCAAATGAGAAGGAATCCTGCAGCAGTCTTGGTGCATTCCTTTAGTATTCAGGAATATACAGTGCTTTACCTTTGATGTAGAATATGTTTATGTTGGAACATAAAAACTAAGCTTGTTCTCATATAACAAGCCTTCCCCTCCCCCTCCCGAAATAGCATTAACACTGCGCTACTCCCGGACTAATAAATCCCACCCTGCTGAACACTTTTTTGTTAATTGCCATGGATGTGGCAGCATTCCCTCAACACCTAGGCTTGCTGGGCTATTTCTGTACTCTGCAGTATTTGCTTACCATTTTCTATGCAGTTTTTAAATAATTCCATATAGAATGGCAGCTAAATTATTTGAGAGGTAGATATCAACGTTCACATAACTGGACTGGTACCCTTTTACTAATTTTGCACAGAGTAGTGAAACTGGTGGAACTACTGAGGAGCAGGGGGTAAGTATGTGAGTAGTTTTTAACAGGTCATCTTATGAATCAGTGCTGCAATCTGTGCTGCTTTGCATGCTATACATTTCCAAGAGGACGTCAGATGTGCTTTCATTGTATAGTCTGCTGTAGTTCTGCAGCCTACTGACCTGGACAGATAATTGCTCACATGTGGAGTTTACAGACCTGTAGGATATTAAAAGAAATAGCAGAGGATATTTTGCTCGGCAGAAAATAATTTGGCTTTTTGACAGAAGTAACAGACATGCAAATCTGTTCAACAAACAATCTATTCTCCTAAAGGTACAAATGCTTAAATGAGTGCCAACGGGGGGATTTTCAATAAAATGGAAGGAGACGTCTGAAGCTCCCAGCGTTTGCTCAGTGGAGTTCCTCTTTGCCTGTTGCCCTGCCTCCCTGCTTGTGATCTCAGAGGAACTTGGGGAGCGGCAATGGGGTAGTTCCAAGCCTGCGTATGGGTCACAGGAACCAGAAGAGACTGTAATCCAGAAGCTGCTGTTCTCAGTTATATGGAAAGGAGTTGAGGCAAACTGCTGCTCTCAATGATGTGCTGAAGTATCGTGAAGCACAGGAAAGTCTAAGTCTTCCGTGCCAAAGAAGGTGAAAGGGAGATGTTCATTATAATCCATTTCCTCTTCATCTTCTACTCTAGGGTTTAAAAGCCTCTACAAGTATTCTGTGAAGGAACATGATTTCTGCCTTCTAATCTTTGGGAATGTCTCTCCCCACCTGAGCTGCCTGGCCTTCTTTTTTCAGAGACTTCTCTGAGGTCACCATATGGTTTCTCTCTTTGTTCTTCACTCTTACTCTTTTGAGACTTGAAGCAATTAATAACAGCATTATCTTCAAGGTTCTGGATATCTCAGAGGTGAATCCACTGAGACAGGACCTGTGCCGAGCAGTTTTAGCTCACTGATCAGCTTCTGTGGTAATGAAGATTTTTGCTTGTTCTGTTTGATTTACTCAGTCATTATGGCAGGACACCCCCAGGTGCAGTTCTCAGAAGCTCTAGACATCTTGAATTTTATATGCTCCCTTCATTCCAAGTGTTTTGAATACTGAGAACCATAGTACTGCCCTGAGTATGTAGTAATGGATAGGTGTTACGCCAGATAGCTGTACAGTTTTTACTTTGGGAGACAGAGGCTGGGGCCAGATTAACTATGGAGTCACAGTGTGTTAGGGACATCACAGAAGAAGGAAAAGGCAGATAGAAGATATGCTGAGACACAGGTTGGTGCCTGTTTGCATTTCTGCAGTCAGTTTTAAAACTGGTGGGTACCCAAGCATCTTAGGACTATCCAGCAAATAAACTTTGCTGCAGTTTATGTTAGTTACTCCCAGTGGTGTCTGCAGCTAAAGCAGCACAGCCACATGTTCAGAAATGGAAGAAATGAAAGTTAGTGGCTCTGCCCTGTCAGATCAGAACTGTACTTGAACATGTTCTGCAATTAGCGGTCTGTCTTATATTCCCTGTGGGCCAGTTCAAAGTTCATCATGCTGTTAATGCCATTTTGCAATACATTTCAGAGTATGTTTTTATGAACAGCTTAAGCCAGTCTAAGACCGTAATAATGCTAAAAGGAGTAGACCTGGTCTCCCCTCTTGCTAGCCACTCTTCTGCCCCTGCCCTTGTGTCAGAGCTACCATTCGCGTGGTCAGTGGGGAGCCGAGTCAGGTCCCCAGTCTAGCTGATTTATGCTTTTTTAGCAGAGTTGGTTTTCAGCCAGATGATCAAGCTGAGCATACTCACTGCATGTCTTCCTGGTCTTAAACCTGGCACGATGGGGAGCACATGGCCAAGGGCAAGAGCAGGGATGGCTCCAGTCAGGCTCTGGTTTCAGATTAGTTCGCACCAATTGTGAGATTGCACCAGAGTGTCAGCACTTCACTGCTAGTTCATTGCCATGTCTGGAGCATTCAGTTCCCTGAACAACCAGCTAGCAGTATTGTCTCTCGGCCACTTGTCTGTCTTCTGCTGATGAGGAAACTGAGAAAGAAGGTGAAAAGTCTTGAAGAGTCTTGAAAAGCTTTCATTTGCTGGCATGGGAAGAAAGCTTTAAAATTTCTACTTAGTTACTGGTATAAATGGGATATATAACTAGGACTTTACTGGGTGACAACTTAGCTAAATACGAGTACAGAGACTCGCAGTATCATGGGACGCCATTGAGACCTTATTTGACGTGCATTTAAAATATTCTTCAAAGAGGTTTTTTAAAGGAAAAAGGTTTTAATAAAGTTGCTGCTTTGCTGAGAAGCCGCACAACTGGATCAAATTAAATAAAATCTGAATTTTAAAAGCATCTTGTGATTTGAAATACTGCAGAGAGCCTCTTTAAAAGGTGTCTGAGACTAAGCATCCATCAGCTGAGGAAATCCCTAACACTAGGGGCTTTAGAAAAATCTATGCTTTCGTATTTGAACTATTTCTCCATACAGCTAGAAATGTAATGTAAACAGAGCCTAAGCAACTTGGCCAAAGTATTTTAGGGAATCAGAACTGCTGACTGCTAATCCTAGCTCAAGTTTCTAGCCACATGCCTGGAATGCTAAAGTTTGGCTTTATTGTTTTGTATTTTACCTTTAGTCTCTGCTGTGAGGTACATTGAGGGAACAGTAGAGGAGTGAAGACTGTTAGCATCTCTGCCCTCTTTCTTAAGAAGGGGATGGTTTTTGCTGAAGGTTAGGGAGACAAGTACAGACTACATGATAACATACTTCTGTGTGAGAAGTCATTTTTGGCTCTCTCACTTTGAAAAACATTGCACATGGGAGGTTAAGGAGGGTGTGAATAACCTGGTTTCTTTTTTGGAAGAGTGACGCAGATGCAGTACGTTGGATGTCAGGACAGCTTTGTTATTAGTTACGTGTTATCATTACATCTGCATACCAGAGTCACAGGTCAGCACCTGATTCTGTCAGCACTCTACAGACACCAGAGGAAGACGTCAGTTGTTGACCTGAAGATCTGTCTTCCTCTCAGATTTTGAGAATAAGACAGTTGGATACAGGAAGATGGGACTGTGCAAGCTGACAATTACTGATGAGAAAAATAAGCGGTTCTCATGGTTGCAAGCTCCCTGATAGCAGAGAGAATATAGAAAGAGAATTTGACAGAGACACAAAGTTATTATATTTAGCCTGGAGTCAAGGTCCTCAAAACCAATTGCTTTACTCCACAGATCCACTCCTATTGCATGGTACTACTTACTAGTGTAGACATAAATTATCTCATTTCCTTTAATTTTTTTGTTGAAAGGAATACAGCTTTTTGATAGACTTGATAGATTTCTTAAGTATGCTGATATCCTATCATCTGTAATGACTCAGTGGCATTTGCTCGGGTGGCGTTATATGCTTTGCTTAGTATTTACAGTGAAATTGCACCTATTTCAGACAAAGTTTCTAGATTCACAGTAAGCATCTTTAAGCTAAAATGACATATTGAAGGTAAATCTCAAATGCCTACTCAGCATTTTGGCAGTGGCACATATGGAAACAAACAGTTAAAGGCAGCGAAGGTCAGAAATTCTGTCTCAGGGGATTTTGACCTGAAATTTGAGAATTTTTAAAAATATGTTAGAGGTTTTAACAGAACATTTGGAAACACTTTTCCCTCTTTCCCATGTGTGGCCATAGAGTAATTCATCAGTCTCTCCTCCCCACTTACTTGGCTCCACAATTGAAATATCTAGGGGCAGCATACTGTTGATCTTATATGTGTTTTATTAAGGCCTAGTACATTTTCAGATCCTACAGAAGAGTTCAGAAGAGAAATATTCTGGTAACATGTGGAACACAAAGAGATGAAGTAGTGGGCAGAAATGTGAAACCATTCCCCTGTCTCCATACACTCAGGGACAAGGCAGGGAAGAATTTACCACAAGTTGTTAAGGCGTAATGTAACACACTCTCACAATCAACCACAAGGAAAAGGAGGGCCCCAGAGAGGTGAAACCTGGTTCTTCCCTCAGACTTCACTTGGGCTGCTACCCACAGCCTCCCCTGTAGTGCTGTGTCTTAGGGCTTATATACGGATGAGACGGTGGTCACAGAAGAATCCCAGTTTCATTGGGACTGAACTCCTACAAAAATTAAGGACAATAAATTTCACCACCTGTCATCACAAATCCCAGGCACATTTATTCAGCAAAGCCTTTGTAATACAATATAAGTAAGTAGCAACATAGGCACTTAATAGCAAGAAAAAAAAACATAGTCATGCTAAAATTAAAAGCACAGAACCCTTCTCCTAAGAAGGCATAAGAGAATACTAAACTGCGTGTTACAAGTGTCAGGTCACACTTGTAATTCACTCTAAAAAGGACTTCAAAAATGTACTATGAAGGCAATAAAACTATTTTAATAGAATAGAATCCTCAAAATACAATATATTTGAGTAGTATTTTTCTAAGCAACTGATAATGGCATTAAGTGTGTTTTTCACATAGCAATTCAAAGTAAGTCTGTGTAAAGACCTGTTCCAATATGCCATGATGCCTTTTCTTTTTTTTTTTGGTCAGACATCAGCTTGCCCTTTTTTTTCTGGGATAACAGCAGCTTGCAGGAAGCCTGAAGAACTGCCATAGTAGCTACTGTCTCAGAGGAAAGCAAACGATCAGCTGCTCCCACTGAAGTCTTGCAAGTGCTGGGCAGCAAGCTGGTTTGGGAGTCGTTGCTGTACGGGAAGGCACAACACTATTCAGGATTCTCATTTCTTTGTGTTCAGGATGCAGCAGGACCTAGATGATGCCTACTAGGTGATCGTTCTGCACAAGGCACTGACTTCCAATGGGTCTTGGACCAGACCCCTGCTAACAGGGTCCTGTTTGATCACTTCAGAAATTCTAACCAGTAAAAAGAATTTGTTTTAAAAGTAAAGAGAAAACACCAAATCCCTTTTTTGGCACAGTTGTTGCTGCTGTGCTAAGAGAAAAGGAAAAGAAGAGGAGACTCCTTACAAATGTTAGTGAATATGCCGCACAGCAACTAACATTTGGGTTATTGCATAGAGTAATGCTGAAATCCACATAGGGGTTACAGCATGCTGCAAGCTAATTTTCTCATGGCAAAGCGAAGGCTAGAAGCACTCAGAGTATACCTGTGCCTGCAGCTGGGTGAAGATATACCTGACCAAGCTTTACACCAGCAAGTGCTGTGGAGTTCTGTGGAAGTGGGCAATTGCTATATTTCTAGATTTTTTTAAGATATGAAATATCTGCATTTGTGTGTGTGTGCATTGCTTTCCACCAAAATTGATTGTCCATTTCTCCCCCAAAATAAGCAGACGTGGAAAGAACAGGTAAAGGAATGTGGAAGAAACATAGCTCCCATAACTAAAAACGCTGTCTCTTGTGGTGTCCCAAGTTACAGTTTGTTTGCTGAAGGGTGAACTGTGAGAGAATTTCTGTGCCATTTTGTTCGAGACAAAGACAAACCCATTAAATAAGTCCATAACACAGTATTGCACAATGAAAGATAGCGATGCTTCCTACCAGCATTTAGATTAGCAAGCAGAGGGAGGAAAGCAGTGTAGCAGAAAGATGAGGCAGGAGATTGATGTAATCACTGTGTTTTTCCCAGGCTTCTTGTTTGGTAGTTTTCAGGCCAGCAAGGGTTTATGGCTGATCCTGCAACAGGGACTAACAGTACTGGGAGTCTGATGTTAAAGCAAATTATATCCGCTGCAGATGCTGTCTGTCAGGTTGTCAACAATTGATAAAGTTAGCTCATTTTCTCTTGGTCTTCTGCTCTTGTTCTTCTCTAGATAGCTTTCAGTAAGGACTCTTCCCTCTGGTTCTGGCAGGGGTTTCAGCTACATCCAGGGACTCTCTATCCTTCATCACCTTTAATTAGATGTTAAGAGGTGTTCCTTTACTCAGGGACTCACAGATGCCGCTTCTCCTTGTTTTGACAATACAAAGAGAAATGAAATTAAGAATTAGGTTAAAAATGTGAAGTTTATACTTCCCATGAGCTAAATCAGGTGCAATCTTTTAATCTTAAATATAGACTTTAACGGCTTTCATCAGTAACAGCATCACTAGAATCAGTACTGTGACAGTGTCATCTCTGTCCAGTCTGGACCACTGAGTGACACAAAGTGGCTGTACCCCCTCTAACCAAAGTCTCTTTTACACTCTGTAATGGCAAACAAATTTTTCCACCATTCACTGTAAAGAAACTCACAGTACATCTCAGCTTACTAGAGTACTGAGAATCCGGGAGTATGGCCCCAGAAATCTTGGTGCTGCATGCAAGTGTTGCTTGCCAAGTGCATTACCTCAAGGGACATCATTTGAGCGTAAATACTTACCACTCTGCAATGAAGTCAACTGAAGGTCATTTCACATGCCTGGATACTTGCCTTTGACCCAAGACAAGACTCCTGCTTTCCAACCAGTATTCCTCCCTATGTCAAAAGGAATTTGGGGGAATGCTTCACAGCTTTTTGAAGATACAAAGCTTATATGAAGAAGTAATACTTCTATAAGAAGTAGCGTAACAGGGAAAAAAAAAGACAAGCATTCAAGCTCAAAGTTCTTTCAGCAGGTGACTCAGGGTACAAAGCCACTTTAATGATAATTGACATAAGTCTTGCAAATAATTAGTATTCCAAGATTTTGCTCCTTGCTGCATATATTCAGGGATGCAGATGAACTATGTGAGGTCACAGAACCACAGAATGAATCACAGAATGATACGGGGTTGGAAAGGACCTCCGGAGATCATCTAGTCAAACTCCCTGCCAAAGCAGGTCCACCTAGAGCAGGTTGCACAGGAACATGTCCAGGTGGGTTTTGAATGTCTCCAGAGATGGAGACTCCACCACCTCTCTGGGCAGCCTGTTCCAGTGCTCTGCCACCCTCAAAATAAAGAAGCTCCTCCTCATGTTTAGATGGAACTTCTTATGTTCAAGTTTGTGCCCATTACCTCTTGTCCTGTCACTGGGCACCACTGAAAAAAAACAGGCCTCATCCTCTTGACACCCACTCTTTCAGTATCTATAGGCATTGATCAGATCCCCCCTCAGCCTTCTCTTCTCCAGACTAAAAAGACTAAAAAGACTCAAGTCCCTCAGGCTTTCCTCATAAGAGAGATGTTCTAGGCCCCTAATCATCTTTGTAGTCCCTTTATTTGCAGGTCAGCTGCAGAATAAAATGAAACCTTTCATACCTTTTTCCAAGTTGTCCAATTTTAGTGCGTGTGAAGAAATTTTGAATATGACCTTCTAAAACCTATCTTTTATTATTTTCTCCTAACATTATGCACACTAGGTATTGGCACTTTTTCAGTTATTACAGGTTATTGACAAGCTCAAACCAACACTCTGAAAATAAAGAGTATTCAGTTCAAATTCCAACAAATTGTAGTCACAAGACTGGAATCACCAGTACGGAAGAGAAAGATAATAATATATATATATATTAATTTCTTTGCCTGATGAAAAATATTTTGTCATCTGGAATATGGAATTTGTCATCCAGGCTTGAATCAGTCTAGTAGAGCTCTGTCTTCAGCAAATGCATCTAGCCAAGTAATGGAGGACTGTGGAGCCAAAGAGAATAGTTTTTTCTTTTATGACTCTTTTAAAGTATTCATTTATTTTTTATTAGGTTTATAAGAGTGCCTTGCAACCAGTTAGTAGTCACCAAAATTACATAGCACTTAAAAAAATGTTGGTGCAGTAACTAACTTGGTGATCAGCTGCAGAGTTTAACTCTGGGTTTATTCCCTTTGGCATTGCAAAATTGTAGTTTAGGTCTTAGATACCCATCAAGTAAAGAAATAACTGCAACAATATAAATTGCTATTGACCAGCTCTTTGTTGTTGTCTTTCTGCCAAAGGTTAACACAATCACATTTTCCACAACCTCCACTCTTGAATCAGAAAAGCAAAATGGTCCTTCAGCCAGTTTGGTGTGAAATCTCGTAGCCTAGTAACTGAACTCAAATTACTGTGAGAAGCAGTTGATGCTGAGCTTCCAGATTTTGTATGATATTGGCTTAAGCATCAGTTGCAAGAGGTTTGGAAAAGATAACTGGGGCTGAGCAGGGAGGGGAGTAAGGATTGACAACATCTTAAATCACTGCAACTGTTTCTTCAACAAAAAAGCACACCCGCCTTGGAATTCTAGTCTGCTATCACAGTAATTACCATGACTTTTTTTTTTCATCCTTTACAAACCCCTTGGAGGTGCTGATAAGAATGTTCAGAATAGATAGGCTGCTCACTTACATTCGTTCCAAAAGCATGGCCATTAGTCACTGAGGAGACAGTTGAAGAAAAAGTTTGGCTTTTCCACTGTATCAAAAAGGAGATTTTTTGACTTGAAAGCCACCTTTCAAAATGTTGAGTGTGGAAATCTGTGTGAAGAATGCAAGGCTAGAAGTTTACTGATTCCGAAATTTAACAGGTGCTATTTTTTTTCTCCCCCAAATTGTAAATTTTTCTCAGTGAGAGGTAGAAGAATGTGCAAAGGCCTCCTTAGGATTTAATAAATTGTAATTGACAGCATCCTAAGGCCATGAAACACATTCACAGAAACACAGCTAGGAGCAAAAACATTCACCAACAAACAGGCACCAGACCAAAAGAAATTTTGAGCTTGAGTGAAAAAAGAGGTGCTATACTTCCCATTCAGCACTATATATGCACAGCATAAAATCCACAGAAAACTGAGAAAACTGTCCTGAAAAAAATAGCAGTTATCTTCCACTGTATTTTTAGCGTGGGAACATCGCCAGGCAGCATCACTCAGCAGTCTCCTGCAGCGTTCTTTGCTTCAACTAGACAGTCTGGAAATCCAAGGAATGACTTTGCACTCATGCTTGTACCAAAGAAGCTGCAGGAAGTTTTCCATCCTCGCTTAGCGCAGTCAGTGGTACTAAGAGGTGTATTTGTCAACAGCTTTGCATTGCTCTCGGTATCATGCCAGTTATCCTTGCTCCTGAGGTTTCTGCTGGCAGCACTGTCCATGCTAAAACTGCTAACAACAGTGCAGCTGAATCACTGTGAGCAAAATTCTTTACAGTGCACCAAGCTTGAGAGGACTCAAAATAGCAGCGATGCCCTGTCATCAAAGTGTCTGCAAGTAGAAGAGATATCATTAAGGCTGGCCAAAAGCTGCCCAGTGTGAACAGCTGTGCTTCTTACATCTAGCTGGGGTAGGTAGTAGAGTTCTCTTGTCAATACAGTAGCTTTGTCTAGGAGGCTGCAGTTACCTGGAATACACACAAGTACACACCATCAAGGGTGGAAATGGGAAAAAATATTCAGTGGGAGATTTTTAGTGGTGCTGTAATCACAGTGTCCACCTTTCCTTCACCAGCTTTGGGAGCATGGTCAGGTGACATAGCTCATGGCATCTCTACCCTGAAGGCAAAGACATAAATATAACTTAAGTAGATATACTGAGGATAGCTGGAGGCTAGCTAGAGAGATTATAGAAGGTGTTGCCACATAGGTCAGTAGAGGCTTCGAAGCCTATTTAAGTATCCAGGTAAAAGTTTGCATAGCTGGCCACACCAAACTGCTTTCTCCAAATCATCTGCCCAGAAATTAGCTCCAGACTGTCCCTGCGAGCTGCAGTCACATACTGATTGCAGTATGGGCACATATTCTGTTTTACTCAGCACTTTTAGTGGTCAAGCTCTCTATGAGTTGATCAGAGTTGACTGGCAATCAGAAACTATTTGTTCATGAGGATTTTATATCCTCTCTCCAGGGGACCCTATTGACACAGGATTATTCTGAAATGATGTGTGGAGTAAGAGTGCCTTTTTCTGCATTAGTTTATTCAACTTTGCTGGTAAGCAAGGCATTCATAATTCTGTAGTAGTTGTTGTCCACACATGAAGTTCCTGTGAAGAAATAGCCTGCAGTTTCTCCCCATCTTACTCCAGACTTGTTTGCAGGTTCCCTGGTTGGAAGGAGGCAACTCACTGTTACTTCTCAACCAGCTCCCCAAAAGCTTCATAAATACTTTGATATAGCTTCCTCTATATATCTCCCTCTTGGCAGACCCCAGCTGAAGGGCTGTGCCTCTTCTGCTGGCAATTCAGGACCATTCTTTGCTGTAGGCCCTGTCCCAGCTTTTCTTTCTGTGCAATTTATTAAATACATCATTTGCTACCCAATTAAGACATTTGCCTGCTCCCTTACACCTGCCAGCAGTAACATTTCTGTGCTATATGAGCTTTAGGGGCTTGCTTGAGAGCTGAAATCTGTTTCTGGGTCCAGGCAGGCAGGTATTTTGGAGAAGAGCAGCAGGCTCTTGTCTCACTTCAGATCCCCACAGCCTTCTTCCACCTCCAGAGGAAGACCCCATGACTTGCATCCTCCTCCTGTGCTAGCCAGAGCCAGATTGGCACTCCTGCTCTGCAGTAATTAACCAAAGTGGCATCTCTCATGATGCTGCCAGCATTATGAGACAGCAACAAGGACAATAAATGACTGCAGTTTATGTTCTGCCTCTGGGGAGGGAACAAGGATGCCAAGGATCTGGCTGGATCCTAACAAAGCCCTGCTCGGGCAGGTGATGGCAACTCACAGCTCAGGAGCTGCACCCCCCCAGGGCACTGGCCCAGCTCTGGGGGAGCCCAGGCCACTGGCAGGGTCTCCCCAGGCACTTCAGGGCGGGGGCGTCCAGCACCACCTCTTACTAAAAAATGGATAAAACACCGCGTATGCTGCAGTATGGGATTTTAGCCATCTGTGTCAACACACATCATCTGTTCTTTTTCGCTGGCC
>KZ506953.1:87379-110376 GCA_002844005.1 Limosa lapponica baueri | reverse complement strand
GTGTTAAGTAAAGACCTCAAACTGGAAGAGAAACTGCTTTATAAATGTTACAAAAGAAATCAATAGAAACAATACACTATCCCATTTTCCTTACCCCCTGAGCTTTCACTGGAATTTATTTGTGGCACAGTGACTTCAGAAGCCTGTATGTTGGTCACAGATGCTGCTGTTACAGCTGGCGCAGGACTGCTTCTGCTAAAAAGAGAAAAATGACAAAATGCTGAACATCAGTAAATCTATGGTGCTATATGATCTGCCTTTCCTCACATCATATGCATGGCCAGTAACCATAGCTGATTGAATTTTACCTACATTACAGAGTAGAACTTATAACACCATGTCACTGTAGGAAGACAGAAATGAGCGCTGACAATCTCCTATCAAACTTCAGCAAGGGAAGCTATTTCAAATACTTAATCTGAATAATTTCAGAGACAGTTTTTTAGGCCAGTAAGAAGTTGCATTAAAAAAGGGCAAAAATTAAGGTAATGTCTGCCCAAATAAAGTGTAGGGGAAAAATGTAGAAACTATTTTCCTTAAGAATAGAACCTTGTAGAAAGGCTAGAATACAGAGTTTGTTTTCAGTCTACACACACCATTATGATTATTATTTCAGTCTGGATTCCCAAGCAAAGGCCTGGGATTTCACATGACAAAAAAAATTGTTTTTTCATTTTCAAGAAATAGAGAAGCAGTATATGCCTAGGATCAACACAGGGCAATTTCCACTTCAAGCCTGACATCCTAGATACCATAGATTTATTTTAATAGCATGGTCAGTGGCATCATCTATTGGAAATCACCAAGGAAGACTAACTAAAAGAGCACTTGTCAAAAGGAGTAAGGTTAGTGAATGTAAGTATTTTATCCTACACAATATCCTACAATATATATCTAATAGCGCACAATTGTAGAAGATTGATGTTAACTTCTTTGTATATCAAATATACAAACATGAGACCCTTGGAAGACGACAGAATAGAATCCCATTTACTTGGGCAAATTGAAGTTTAGATAGGGAAAGACTTAATAC
Source organism: Limosa lapponica baueri (assembly GCA_002844005.1). NCBI lineage: Eukaryota > Metazoa > Chordata > Aves > Charadriiformes > Scolopacidae > Limosa > Limosa lapponica. The sequence goes on along the minus strand of KZ506953.1, from coordinate 109,343 downwards.
AGGAAATTAGTATTAAAATAAACATTAATATGTATGCTTTGAAAATACAATGGAAATTTATGTTCCTAAACTTAACTTGCATAGATATCATTAGTAATACCAGTAGCACTGCTGATTTCCCACACTGAACTTCTCTACCGTATCCCATTTTGATCCAAAACTCACGTAACTCTTCCTCACTCTGACACCCCAATTTCCTGCTCACTGCCTCTCACAGACTCCTACTGCAGTGCCACTAAATTTTTTGTATCACCTCGTTCCTCTGAGCATCTTTATTCAACTTTATAACTTCTCATCTGAAGTCCAATGCCATGCTCCCTATCCCCCAAAACTTAGCCTTGCTCCAGTGCTTAAAGAGGAAATAAGAATTCTGCAAGCTCCAATTTGGAACATTCACAGCTTGACAACTGTGGTATCTCACACATGCAGTATTTACTCTGCTTTTAACACAAGTAATTTAGGAACAAGACCAAAAGTCTTCATTACCCCTGAGAACTTCCAGAACTGTTCAACGGACTCGTCTTCATAGCACTAGTAGGCGAAGGCACAGACGTGCTGTTATCACTGTCCATAGACAAGTCTAGGCTGTTGTCATTCAGAGCTGTCAACCTGATCCCTTCTGTCGAATGCTGCAATCCACAAGACAAAAGGAAATTGTATTAGTCTTAAGGGCTTAAAAATCACCACAGATTCAAGTGATGTATTATTTCAGTTATGCAAAATGTTAGCTGTTACATTCGTGAAGAAAAAAAAAAAAAAAAAAAAAAAAAAAAGAAGTGAGAGGTGATTTAACAGTGATGAGCTTCCACCATGAACTAAGCACGTACGTGTGCCTTAAATGCAGTTAAATTTAAGTACATTTTTAGGAAAAAAAAAACTCTCAAAGTTGGAGCATTTAAAAATGTAAAACATAAATGGACAATTTTCAATTCCTTTTACAAGTACATAATCCACTATCCTGTCACTACAAGCATTTATATTTTGAAATTCACAATTCAGGTACACATTTTTCTGAACCAATAATGTTCAAAAACGTAAGATAAACAGTTATTATTTTTAGTGATTTTAATTTCAGCTTTATGTCAAGTTTCTTTGTTTTTGTGGGCTTATAGATACTGCTTTCATTAACTTCAAATAATCACAGAATTGTAGGGGTTGGAAGGGACCTTCGGAGATCATACAGTCCAACTTCCCTGCCAAAGTAGGTTCACCTACAGCAGGCTGGACAGGAACACATCCAGGCGGGTTTTGAATGTCTTCAGAGAAGGAGACTCCACAACCTCTCTGGGCAGCCTGTTCCAGTGCTCTGGCACCCTCAAAGTAAAGAAGTTTTTCCTCATTTTAAGGAAGCGTGTTCCTCGTGTTCCAGTTTGTGCCCATTGTCCCTTGTCCTGTCACTGAGCACCACTGAAAAGAGTCTATCCCCATCCTCTTGACATCTGGCCTTCAGATACTTATAACTGTTGATGAGATCCCCTCTCAGTCTTCTCTTCTCCAGGCCAAACAGATCCAGGTCTCTCAGCCTTTCCTCATAAGAGACGTGCTCCATTCTCCCTTGATCATCTTTGTAGCCCTCTGCTGGACACTCTCCAGCAGGTCCTTGTATTTCCAGAACTTCCTTGTATTGCCCAGAACTGGACACAGTACTGCAGTTGTGGTCTCAACAGGGCAGAGTAGAGGGGGAGGATGACCTCCCTCAGCCTGCTGGCCATGCTCCCTTTAATGCGCCCCAGGAGACCACTGGCCTTCTTGGCCACAAGGACACATTGCTGGCTCATGGTCAGCTTGCTGTCCACCAGGACTCCCAGGTCTTTTTCCACAGAGCTGCTCTCCAGCAGGTCAGCCCCCAACCTGTACCTGTGTATGGGGTTATTCCTCCACAGGTTTAGCACGCTACGCTTGCCCTTGTTGAATTTGACTTAGGTTCCTCGCCACCCAGCTCTCTAGCCTGTCCAGGTCTTGCTGTATGGCCGTCTGGTGTGTCAGACCAGACCCAGTACTGACCCGTGGGGAACACCGCTAGTTACAGGGCTCCAGCTGGACCCTGCGTCGCTAATCACAACCCTCTGAGCTCTGCCATTCAGCCAGTTCTCAATCCACCTCACTGTCCAGTCATCTAACCCCGCTTCCTAAGCTTACCTGTGAGGATGTTATGGGAGACAGTGTTAAAAGCCTTGCTGAAGTCAAGGTAGACAATGTCCACTGATCTCCCCTCATCCACCCAGCCAGTCATTCCACTGTAGCAGACTACCATATTAGTCAAGCATGATTTCCCCTTGATGAATCCATGCTGACCACTCCCAATGACCTTCTTTTCTTCTACATGGTTAGAGATGACATCCAGGACAAGTTGTTCCATCACCTTTCCCAGGACGGAGGTGAGGCTCAATGGTCTGTATTTCCTGGGTCGTCCTCCTTGGAGAGTGCAGAGAGTGCATTCACTTGCAGAGTGATGTATTATCTTCCAGCTCCCTCGGCACTCACAGGTGCATTCCATCAGGGCCCATGGATTTAAGGGTTATTAAGCACTGGAATGGGCTACCCAGGGAAGTGGTTGAGGCACCATTCCTGGACGTCTTTAAAAGACAGGTTGACATAGTGCTTAGTGACATGGTTTAGCGATGGTTTTTTATCAGAGTTAGGTTGATGCTTGGACTAGATGATCTTAAAGGTCCCTTCCAACCTAGACAATTCTATGATTCTATGATTTGTGGGTGTCAAGTTTGCTTAAATGATCTCTAATCCGATCTTTCTCGATCGAGGGAGAGTCTTCTTTACTCCAGGCACTCTCTCCTACCGCCAGAGCCTGAGGGTTCTAAAGGCCAGCTTTAGCAGTAAAGACTCAAGCAAAGGCATCATTCAGTAACTCCGCCTTCTCTGCATCCTCTGTCATCAGGACACCCACCTCATTCAGCAGGGGGCCCACATTTTGCCTTTTACTTCCTTTTACTGCTGATGTTACTTGTAGAAGCCCTTCTTATTGTCCTTGACATCCTTTGCCAGGTTTAATTCCAAGCAGGCCTTAGCCTTCCTCACTGCATTCCTGCATAGTCTGACAGTGGTCCTATACTTCTCCCAAGTGGCCAGTCCTTTTTTCCATATTCTATAAACTTCCTTCTTCCATCTGAGTTTTTTCAGAAGCTTCCTGTTCATCCGTGCAGGTTTCCTGCCTCCTTTGCCTGATTTCTTGCTCCTATGGATGCACCGATCTTGAGCTTGGAGGAAGTGGTGCTTAAATATTAACCAGCTCTCTCGCACCTCCCTTCCTTCTAGAGCCTCAGCCCATGGGATTCCTCGAAGTAGGTCTCTGAAGAGGCCAGAGTCAGCACTCGAAGTTCAGGGTTCTAATTCTACTTTTTGCCCTACTTCTTCCATGCAGGATCCTGAACTCCACCATCTCATGGTAACTGCAGCCAAGGCTATCCCTAACCTTCACATCCCCAACCAGACCTTCTTTGTCTGTCAGCACAAGGTTGAGCAGAGCGCCTCTCCTCATTGGTTCCTCCACAACTTATGTCAAGATGTTATCACCAATGCTCTGCAGAAATCTCTGGGACTGTGTATGCCTGGTTGTGTTGTCTTCCCAGCAAATGTCAGGGTAGCTGAAGTCCCCCATGAGAGCCGGGGCCTGTGATCATAAGGCTAATACTGATGTACACCAAAACCACAACTAATACAAAGAATTTAGAGACTGATTTGAACTTAGTGGAGAATAAAAATCCTCTTCTGACATAGTACTACTTAAAGAGACACTTTACTTAATATTTGCATTGTCCTCTGAAACCTATTACAAACAAATTTACACTTGGTTTCAATACAAAATTTCCTATTCTTTAAAAAAGCAGGTAATACAAACCAGCTATAGTAAAATAAAGCATGTTATTCAGATACACTTGAAAGAGTATATAACAGTGGTTTAGCTCTTCATAAAAACAAACCTGTATTGCTCTCAGATTAAGCTAACACAAAGAAGCAGGGGTTTTGAAATACAGACTAAATTATTAAATTCAATGTTCCACCTCCTTCCTCCTGTCTCCACTGATAGTAAATCACATCCCACACAACAGCTTAATTAAAAATTTTGCTACCATTCTCATGTATGGCCACACAGGTAAACTATATATTGACTATATATTAGGACATAACCCTGGCTGGCAACGGGCAACTTTCTGATATCAAGACTGTCATTTAGATCTTTTAATTACAAGAACATACAATACCAAAAGCTGCCAAGTTGCAGGTTGAAGAATACTTTCCCTCAAATTATCAAAGTATTCAACCTCAGTTACAGCAACAGACTACCATCTTAGATACAAAAAGGCAGCAAGAAGTTCAACATTCTACTCTGCTTCTATTTGATGACTTGCAATTTTATATTTAGGAGACTTACAGGAAAACCTAAGTAATAACAACTTCAGAGGTAAAAGCTGGAGATAACAAGAATTGCTCGACTGATTGTCCTATTGCTATTGTTACAGACGCTTCCTTTAGGTGACCTGCATGTTAAAACTGCAAGAAAGATTTAAAACCTTATTATTACACTTTTATAAGTCTGTTTAGCTTAAGACGGCTGAAGTACAATATTTCAGCCAGACCTGAAGATACTATCCACATTGTTGATGTTCTGGGAAACCTATATTCTATTTAGTGTACCTAGTAACACTGCTACAGTCAAATAAGAGCACATTGCTTATAGGAGTAAAATTAAGCTTTCAGAATGTGATCTTAGTTCTTTGATTAGTAAATCTAAAAAGCTGAGGAATCATTTCTCAATGGCATTTTTATTGCTCTCAAATATTAGTGAAGTTTACCTTTTTCTTTTTCTGAAGCACGTGATTAGGAAGCAGTTGGTGAAGTTGCTTACGTTTCACATGCCTTGCGGCAATCTTCATATCCATCTCAAACATCTTGCTGTTTATTGCTTGCCTATAAACTACACAATTAGAATAACATTAAGACACATTGAGCATTTTGCAAAGTCCACTTACTTGCCCAGGCAGAAGCAATTTGCATTTCAGAACATTTATTATGCTCAAGAACAAGCATAGCGTTTTCTTGTTCTGGAAGAAGACAGTGAACTGCCTCCTGTGCCAGCACTGATAGTACAAACACTAAAATGTTACTTTGGAAGCAGGTAATCTGTTCTCCAAGAAAATTATCTCAGAAGCATGCAGTTCTCTAAACTGTATAGTTAACAAGTTTTAACAGTAACAGCTCTGAAGTGAATTCTTCATTTCATCTTAAAGGGACTAAAGATAGAAATAAGATTCCCTTATAAGAATTACGGTATTTAAATAAAACTATTTTCTTCACAGTTGATTCAGCTTTTATTTATGCAGTTCCTAGAACAAATGAGTTCTAATTCAGGAGCTGAATGCTTGTACACCAACTAATACAGTACAAATCATTCTGGCAACTCGCTACATTTTTTATACAAAAGTGATTTATGTTTGGGTTTTTTTTGGTTGGTTTGCTTTGTTTTTTAATTATGTCTACTATTATGAGCTATTTCTCTTCACCTCAGAACATTTACTTCTGGTGAGTCGACATGGTTAATGCTAGTAAAGGAACTACACTGCAACTCAACATCTTGAGTTCAAGTAAAGCCAGGTAAAAATGAAGAATTTGTTGTTCTTTCACACTGACTTTGTATACAATGTTGAACAAAGCTGTGACAGACGTATGAATAGAAAATATTTTCTGCAGATCTGAAATACAAAAACTTAAGAGGTATCACCCTTATTCACTGTCTATTCTACAAATGTTAAAGGATCTCATTGAACTGGCTGTGAAAGTGTAATTAAAAAGCTCTTAACAGAGACAGACACACAAAAGCTCAATGAATACTGCATATTAAAGAGCCTACTACGCTAATTCTTGGTATTGAAGAAGCTCATAAGAAGGTATTGAAGAAACTCTCTGTAAAGATTATACAAGTTACAGTTAAGGTAGGGGCATGCTCAGGAAAGCCAGACATGATTAAAGCATTCCCTATTTCTGATATTACATCTTACCAAAGTTTCAATACAAGAAAAACCTAGCCCACTCTTCATGGCTCTATTCCTGCCCCTGCTCCCACTAAAAAGCAAGCTATTCCCCAATCTCATTCTTGAAAATGCTTCTGTAGTTTTGATAAAGTCTTAGGATCTATTCCAAAAGACAGGAAAACAGAAGCTTTCAAGATGGATTAAAAACATGGGAGACAGACCCATATTCATTTGAGATGACAAAGAAACCCACAACACGCAAACAGAAATTGTTTGACAGTTGGTTACCTTTGGAAGTGTATTTACAAATTGAACAGAAAACTATGCATCACAGTCTACAATGATTTCAATGATATGCTACTTCATTTAAATTGCATATATTTAGCCAAATTTCAGATTTAATTGTAGTGCAAGTAAATCAGATTCAAAATGGTAAGCGCAAGTTTTACTATTTTCATAGCAAAAATCTGACAAGTATGTTATTGAAGTATCTGTTTATAAACAGTAAGACCTGAGAAACTCAGATTCCTTCACTCCTTCAAAGCAGCAATTAAGATAATATGCCCTTTCTAAAGTCTCAAAAATTAGGATGATGTGTCTATAGATTCACCTTCAACACTTGTAATAAAAATGCATACTCTACATCTGTTAAGAAAATAAAAATCCCTTTGACTGAAAAAGACAGATATATACATATATATACACACACACAGACCCCCCCCATGCAGCTATATATGACAATAAAGAACTTTCAAACCTTGACATGATGTACTTAAATATATATGTATATGTATGTATATTATATTAAATTCATTCATACACCCACACAAGGGGCAGGAGGAGCAGAGGGTGTACAATTTCATCACTTCCAGTCTTACTGAGTTTTATAAATCCAGAGACCAGGGTTACATTAGGTAGCACTTGAACCTATTCCTTTAACTCTGTAAACATGTCTTTCTTGAGCCTGTCATTTGTTTTAAAAAAGATACTGCAAATTTAATAGATAAGTCTGTCAAAGGTAGTGTCCCCTTCTGAGTCTTAAGACTGGAGAGTCATATTCTCCAGCTGTTACCAATTCTTCGCTTGCAAATTTCTTATGTGTGTTCTAAATTATTTTCAGGAATCAAAGAGTAAGCATTGGAAAAAAGTCAAAAAGGTTTACTTTCATGTCCAACACTCATTGCAAAAAAAAGCTACTGAACCAACTAGCTAGTATGAAATGCTTTTTTTTTTCTAGAAGGGGATAAGATACTTTTTTTTTTCCTAGATACTCAGCTTCAATCCACTGATTAAGTGTTTTTATTACTTGGTGAAACTGAATTTAACTATACACATGTTGTCAAAATGAGAATAAGCCAGGTAGTTTGCATAAGACAACCATTTTGTCTGTTTAATAAAGATCCCAATATAACATACCATTTTTAGCAAGATCTGAAATATTTTTGTGTGCATCATTTAAACAGTTTTAATGAAAAACAAACTGAAAACGATTAGTCTGAGGTGTCTAGAAGCATTAAAACTGCATTTCATTAATTAACACCCTAACTCCTTAGCTGAATCCTTCTACTCTATGTTTAGATACAATTCTACTACTGAAATGGACTACATTATGAACAAAGACAATAACTTATTAACACCAGAACATCTACAAAGCAAGACTCACCTGTGTCTGTAAAAGACTGAATGTCGTAGGTAAGATCAACACTTAAATTTTCTGAATTTTCCGTTTTCTTAAACACCAACCCAATCACCCACATTGTACGGTATTCTTCCCTGGAAAATTTTATATAAAACAGTCATGTAATATTGGCAAAGAACTGAATAATCTAGTAAGTTATATGCTGCAATAGGAAACAGTTGTACATTTTACCTCCACTACCCATGGGGAGCTAACCATAGAAAGGCAAAAAAAAAAAAAGCTGACTTAACGTCATTATTTTAATTTGCAATACAAAAAAAAGTCATGAAACATTAACGCATCTATCTTCAGCAAATTTAATGAACTAAAATCATCAGTAGATTACTTCATTCAACTGTGCTTTTGTACAGATTCTTTCACTTTTAGGAGTTACAACTAGCCATTGCAACTGTAAAGGAAATAGATTTGAAAGGATATAACAGATTTTCAGCACCTGACCCCGAAAGCAGTTAGAATTTATTCCCTGACTAAACGACTTCCATTCTGCCACCTGAACTTGTCTTCAACTCTCAGACTTCCTAGCTGTAACTGACAGGTTTTCAGGTAGGAAGAGCCTCCCTTTAACACCTTCACAGAATATACATGGAAGATGAACTATTAAATTCTATTACAGAACACAGTGTAACACTTCTGTAGTAGCTCAAGTCATTTAATGTTTTAATTCAAATGTCTTTCCCCTGTAAGACTATTTCAGAACACCACTGTTTTCTAATCAACCAATGAACAAATTTAGGCAGGCAGGTGAAAGAACATACATTGTTTAGATTGGAAAAATAACCTTTCCTAAAAACCTGTCTCCGCATCAAGTCCTCTGAAAAAAGAGCTAACCAGAGCCTGTGATTACGCAGACAGTTGTAGCTGTATTTACCCACTAAAATGGTGCTGAAGAGGTACTGCCTGACATTGTCCAATTTCACCTGGAACATGCATGTAATTTATGCATTTAGAAAAAAAGGTAGCACCATACTGTCACTTGTGGCAGTTGATGTCTGGAAAAGGCTGCGTGGAAAGTAAACAAGACTTTTCACATATTCCCAGAGAAGACAAAAATTTCTTCCCCGTTCTCACACTTCACACAAAAATATGATTCTTTACAAGTTAATTACAACACTATCTAGAAAGGAAATAAAGTCTTAAAAGGAGTCTTTAGCCCCCACACCTGCAAGCATTATTTTAAGCGGGGGGAGAGAGTGGCAGAGGGGGGAAGGAGTTGAAAAACATACATAATCCTGAACAATTTGAAGTGCTCGGTATTCTCTCCACTGTTTCCACATCCCAGGGTGTTCTAACATCACCCATTACCAAGTTTAAGTGACATGCATCTCAACTGCTAAATTTAATGATGTTAAATGTACTTAGTTACTCAAGGTTTTGGTTCTGCTGCACATGATGTTCCACCCGATTCTCAGTGCTGCCTCATAACTCAACTGTCTCACCAACTGATGCTAAACAACAGCAGCTTAGTAGCAGTAGCTAACACAGATTATTGGCAAGGAATTATGCAATTAATACAGTTACTAGCAAAAAATATGTTCCTAAAGTTATTTTTTGCTTAGAAACATTCTTAAAATAAAAAATATCTAATTTTACAAATAGTACTTGAAAAGAGCTTAGAACTGTACCTTTAGTGGCTGTCATTAAAAATTAATTTAAGATTCTATAAAAATGCTAGCTTATTTGTTAGTATTTTAGCCAAGTTAGTTTCTCATCATTACATGAAAAAACAGTTTTGCTTACTTGTCAGGATTCTCCTTGGGTGCTGGGAACGACTGTGGATTCACATGAGCCAGTGTAATGAATTCATTCTTCTCCAGATTTCCAACTAGAATACGGATTTTTGATTCCACCAAGCCCACCCTGCATAAATGTCATTTATTAGCAACTTCTCATTTATATGAAATAATAGAAGTATCTAACATCATATATCAGGATAAAAATCCTCAACATTCTCCTTATACTAATTTTTGAGACTACAATGAACTAGCGCACTATATACGACAGATTAATTCAGATCAATAAACCAAGTGAACACGTTACAAAAACTAATGCAAGGGAAGCTTCGGAATGCCCTGAAGCTCTCATCATGGCCTGATTTTACAAATGGAATTAAATAGCAAGATATTACACATCAAGTAAAAGGCAGTCAGCAAGAAGCCCCTACTCCAATATTTTTTTGGCTTCAGATGATGAATTTTAAAGTTGAAATTCCCAATACCTGACAATCTTAAAAACCTCTTTAATAAAAGAGAGCAGAAACAAGGGAAAGAGGCATTTCTGCCAAGAAATTGAAAATATGCCTCCTCACACTGCTTATTAAAAAAATGTGCATAAGGCTTAAGAAAACACGATTCATAAAGTGAACCTGACCGTGCTGTAAAGAAGCAAAATTCAAGCAATAGCCTGAACTCCCCGGTTCTTTATTTTTACTGTTTTTCAGAAGTGTATCATCTTCATCCATTTAATTTTGAAACACTGTAGGCTCCACTTTGTTTCATTAAAAACATACTAGATAGACTAGATATTCCCTTGTATCCGAGGCTGACAGGTTTTTGTTTGTGGGGTTTTTTTGTTGTTTGGTATTTTTTGGTTTTCTTTTAAATAGTAAGCATTATACTCACCATTCTAGTCGCTGTTTTTCTGTCGGTGCGCTTGCTAGAAGTACAATATAATGCCTTTGGAGATAAAGACAATATGCTATTCTATTTATACTTCTAAAACTAGACATTCAAACCTTAATATTAACACTTTGCAGTAAATTCTACATTGCAACCTACAGATTATTAGCTTAAGTATATACTCTATAATAGAACTAAGCATTATTAAGTTGACAAAGAGGCTATGCCCCTCAAGCATGTGAATAATGGACTTCTCAAAACATTTCAGATTTTAGGGATATTTACAACTGCACTTAATACCCGTAACCTTAATAAAAGGCTCATTGCAAAACAGTACAGATATTTCAATACCTAATGAGATCAGGGGTTTAACTGACTACTAGAGATTCTATGCAAGTAAAAACTGTTCACAACCACCTATACGTGTCAGTTGTCTTAGCTGCAACATTATTTCTGGATAGTTAGAAGAATGGTTAGCACATACGCATTTGTTCAAAGTCAAAAATAACACTATCAGATGTGGTTTAAAAAAACCTTGTATCTGCATTTTAGAATTGTCTGAAGACACTTATCTGAAACTTCACAAGGAATGTTTCCTCTGATGATAATTCTTAAGCTCTCAGTTATATTCCAGGATAATCAGTGTATACCACTGTAAGTACATTTCAAAGAAACAGTATACAAAGCAAGAATGGTATTTTAAACAAAGAAGCCCAAGGACAGTGGAATGGGAGATGATTACTTTTAACTTAAATTCATAATGAGGGAGGTGGGGGAACCTTAAAGGCCTACAGTCGGGTTTTTCAGAAGTTTAGCTAGAAATTCTATTTTAACATCCTAAATCATGCAACTTGGCATTACTCTATAGGGATATGGTGTATTGGGGTACCTTCAGAGCAGGACTTAAGTAACAGTAGTAAAATGAGGGATTAGACCCTAGAACATGCACCTCATAGAAAGGAATGCAGGTGAGAGACTATGGAGAAGAGTTCTCTGATGCTCTTGGCCTTCAAATCATCATGGGAAATCAAAAGTCAACAGATCAAATCAGTAACTACATGTTTCTGTACTTATCTTTAGGTGGCAAAAGAAAAAAAACCTGCTAAATGTTACAGTCCTTTGAATTCAGTCAGATAATATCAATGAAGTAAGAGGACTAGAAAAGAGAGATTTGGAGAACCTTTTCCCCCTTTTGAATAAGGCATTTTATCTATTTATTTTTTTCATTCTGGCAGTATTTACTGCTTCATACAAAAACATTACGGAGTTTTTCCCGTTATCTTATTGAAATCCTCATTTTAGTTACTTGTAGGATACCATGGCTCAATGATTTATATTCCTAAGGCAAAAAAAAATAACAAACAAGGAAAAAGAGAATAGGAGTCCTTTACTCAAATTCTGTATGAGAATTTACTAATTTCTAGTATCAATTTCTTCTAAGGAGCGCTAGATATGCAACTACGATCCATAAGATTCCTACATCATACACACAGTTGCAGAATGTTTCATTTAGTAGGGAAGACAAATTAAGCTTTTTGTTGTTTTTAACTACGCATTAACTGAAAGAGACAAATCTCAAATCTGCAAGTATTTGAAGAAACTAATTTAATTTTCCAGTTACTTATTAAAAGCAGCTCTTTGAAATAAACTTCTGAAGAAGTAGTTAAAAAAATATTTGAATTTGGCTATGTCTAAAAGCCTTAACTAGCTGGTGAGCACCTCAAAAAAAAAAGCCCTAAGTCTTATTTATGAAAATAAATATAACGATTAGCTATTTTTGCTCAGGTAGCTGAAAAAGAAAGAAAAAAAATGTAATATCTCTCCCCTGCCCCCAACTGTTAAGTAGTGCTGAAAGGGAATTAATCACTGGTAATCCGCTATTGCCACTTTTAGTAAAACTTATATAGCACAAGCTCAAGTTGAGCTTCTACCTCTCAATGGTGATTTTTAGATGCAGAGAATTATTTTGAAGTATATGGACTGGGTCTTTTTTGTTTGGGGTTTTGGATGTTTTTTTTTTAGTAACGTGCTGTTTCTATCCCACTGTCTCCCTATCAGCTCTATGTTTTTATAAAAATAACCTAATGTAGATATTATGGAATTGTCTTACACCATTAACAACTGTACCCACAAAAAACTAAAGTAGTTTTAAGAGTCATATTATTTTCTGAAGAAACTAAGAACACCTGAACACTCATTTCAATTTTTCTTTATGACGCTGTCCAGTATTTGCACTTTAAATTACCAAGTGCTTTAGATAAAAGTTCTAGCAAGGCAAGTGTTCAGAATACCTTTTTAAAAGGTATGCTTATATTCCAATTATTTAGCAGGATATCTGTCTTTATAACAGAGAAACAATATGCTACAGCTCATTAAAAGAGTGTTATTTATCTCATCAACGTAATTCCCTCTTGATTTTAAGATCTAGTAATTTCATTCTCAATTTAACATTTCATACTCATGTCCTGTCCATGTGAAATTATTCTTGTCATTTCCCTGTAAAACACCATATCCAACAAGTGTATGTTCTTTGTTGTTGTTTCCCCCGCACCTGAAAAATTTCAAACCTACATGAAAAGCAGGTAACACATACTGAAACTCCCTAACTCCAAGTAATTGTTGACATTTTACAAGTAAGAAAAATAAATAAAATCAGATTTCCCTATTCTCCCAATTTCTAATCTGCTCCTGCCATGCAGGTATGCAGTAGCCTACAGATTCCCTTAGTCACACATCACTGAAGTTACACAGGGCTAAAAAGTTAAAAGTGTTTACGATCAACATAGACATTTAGCAACTAATTGCCACTGAGATGATTTTAGAGAAGAAAAGAAATGTTTCTAAAAGTATGTCTCAGAGCAAGAATCAGATCTTCTCTTATTCTGGCAGAGCACTATGCACTGTTTTGAACTGAGCAGTAACAAGTCAAGGCATCTACAATTTAAACAGGAGTGTGAAGAGGGGAAAAAAAATCCCCGAAACACCTAGCTTTCAGATGGAGATTTGACCAAGAGCCACATTTATTGCATACTTATTATTGCATACTTATTATTGCATATAATGATTTTATTCTGTAAAGATTACTAACCGAAGCTTTAAAATAACTTACTATAGTAAAACAGAGAAAGTCTTGAGTAATTTAAAGTAGGCTTCATAATACCATTCCATAGTTACAAAAAAATAAATTAAAGCAAAGACATTTTGTGCAAAACCTACAAAACCTGGATATTTAATGTTGGCAAGAGAAGCTTTTCTTGCTAAAACTAATACAATTGCTGAAGTTGGTACAAAAAAAAACCCCAACTACATTAAAATGGCGAATATTTCAAATGACATTCAATGTTTCCTATTTTTTCCTAGTTTTGAAAGAAACAAAGGAAATGTACTAGGGAACTTAGTAGCAACCTCTTGAGCAGAAACTTTTTTCTGCAGCCCACTGAAGTTCAAAAGATAATATAACTTTACATTGCTCTTTTAAGTGCTTTCAAACTTAATCTCCAAGGTACAACATAGAGGCCATCCAAATATTTTAAAGTTTTTACCATGCAAAAGGTATAGAAACAAAACACAGACACGTTATGAAGGTCATCAGTCTCTTTTAATGGGGGAAGTGTATATTTCAATCTTTTTTAGATTAGTACATAACCAACCAACCACCCAACACAGAAACAAGTGTAAAATATATTTGATCTTGATTCAAGAAAAATGGGTCTCCAATTTCAACTGAGGGCAAATAAGATGTAGTCCGTATTTTAAAAATCCATATTTATTAAAAAAATACAACTTTCAGCAAGTCCATATACATTTAACAAGCTTCTGCCCCACAAGCATATTACTAGAAACCCTAAAAATGTTAACTGTGAACTTCAGTATTTCCCTTAGAGACATTACAAAATTAGAGAAGCTAGGTGTGAAAGAGTATTAATAAAGAGCCAAAAGCCTTAAGCTTTAAAGAAAAAAATCAAGTAATAACTAGTACATCTGGCTGTTAGTCAACACAATTGCAAAAATATCTTTTATTAGAGTGAACTGTTGACTCTACTGACAGAAGAAAACACACAGTTTCAAGTATGTCTTCGTCTTAAATATTGACCTTCAGAATTAATTCTGTCTTGTTTCCTGGGAGGCAAGACCCATTTTTAGAACATTTCTGTTAGTCAAACCAGCTGATACATCTTCAATTTTATTGGCAGCACACCAATTGTATAGTTAGCTGGTGAAATTCTAAACACCTGATCAGGGACTAACAGGTTTCTGAAATACTTTATTTATTATTTTTTTTGTCTTTAGCATGTCTCTGAGGAAATTATTTATTTTCTAAGAGAAAGGACAATAGTGCATTCACTCCCCCTCTGTATAGAAAAACCCTAAAACACTTTTTGCAAGTCTAACGTACGTATGTTTAAAATCCTGTGCTACAGAGCATCATTAGATATTGTAACTGATAAAACTTAAAATATTCTGCCATGCCATAAAATACATACTTGTACTTTTGAAAGAAGTTTGGAGCTTCAAAAAGTTTGGACCACTCTGCCTTACTCAGCAAAATTTCATCTGTGATAGCAAGACCTAAATTACAAAAAAACATTTAAACTTTTTTTTTTAAATACAGTTTAGTACCCAGAGTAAAAACAACTTACTAACTTAGCAAAGATTACTACAAATTATTTCCCCCCTTCAAATTCAAAGGAATTTACGAACAAGCTTTATATTTCAGTCATCCCCTAAGTGGTCATTAGTTATACAAATATTATTAAAAAGAACCACAATAAAACGGTTAGAAACGCATCTTAATTGATCAGACTGATGTTTTTACGTATTTTGGCTTTGCAGTGCAACACAGATCTATTTAATCTTTTGTGTATACCAGAGTCACTACCCAGTCCAAAGAAGATGGAAATAGGAGATCTTTTTCCTTACAGTACTTGGATCATCTCTTGAGCAAGGCATTGTACAACAAGGCAAAGAAACAGTGAGAGAATAAGCTACTGCTTGCCTGTGAGCGCTACTAGTAGTTGCTCTCTGCATCAAGTCTACTCCTTGCTTTGGTAACATCTTCTCTTATCTACTTTAATTATCCAAGTAGATTACTAGGATAAATCTAGAGGACTCATCTCTGAGCAAGTATATTGTCTCATATTAGGCCTAGAAATGGTCACCAAGGGGGATTACTACACTTATCTTCCATGTGGCATGACACAATCTAAAGCCACTAAAATAAACAAAGGAAAAAAGATATCGAAAAAAGGTATTTTCATTTTCAGAGCACGAGGCATTCTAATTATTTACCCTCTGTTTCTAAGAGCGAAGGACTGATCTGCAGAAGTCTATACTGAATTTGGAACTTTAAGCCACGTAAGCGTAAGAGGCCAAGTTCTACCTCCCTCAGAAGACAGTCTCATGTCAAGAAGCTGTTTAACATCCTCCCACCTCCCCTCTCACAAAGTATACCCACCATGGAACTATTTTAAATTCGTTTGAAAACATTTATATAGAGAGCATAAGATAATACTTACCTTGTTTAAATTCCTCAACCATGACCATCCGTGTGGAAACGGACACATTGTAGGTAGAGTTCTGCTGTGGGTATGCTGGTGTAATTATAGGCATAAGATGGTACCTATCACTGGGGTTTACCTATATATAACAACAGCCAATCAGTTTTCTTCAAGCATACACATGAGTTAACAAATTTGGATTTCTCCCTTTACTACAACCGAGTCTTAAGGTTTAAGAGACCTTAGTTTGCAGACCAAGTAAATTTACCAACAATTCAGAGAAAGTTTAGAAAACAAGGATAATGCTTTCATGAAGGACATCATTCTGAACCACAGCGATGTGGGAGGGCTGTAACCTTTCAGCACACCAAGATCTAGTCACAGGCATTTTTAAGTCCAGAAATACCAACTGAATAGAACAATTTCTCTCTTTAATAGATATTAGCTTGTGATCACATCAAAACAAGGATACCTTATCACCACATGAGCACCTTCAGAAGAATGACTGTTTTCAGACCTTGCAAAAAATATTTTATACTTTATTTCTGTACCACTACTGAAAATAAAGAGCCAACGTAAGACGAGAGGCTCTAGGCAACCTGACAGAAGCATCACTTGTGTTAACGTATCTTTTATTAAACAGCACACAGGGAAACAAACAAGAAGGGACAAAGCACACACACGCAAAATACATTTAAAATAGCATTAGGGTAGTAATTTTGTAGATGGTAAATTAGATAAAACCCTGTCATTAACTTACTCCACTTTGTTTAGCTACTACAAAACACACAGTTCCCATCAAACACTGACCTCAAACCCCCTATCCCAGAAGTAAAAGCAAGACTCAAGAACACTTTTTTAACTGTCTCACATTATTTAAACGTGGACTTTTGTCAATAAAAAAAATGGATTTGAAGTACAAAAGGGCATACAACTCAACATCTGGTGCTCACATCATTCACCAAAAAAAAGATTAGCTGAACACCAATTATTCTAAAATTGACAAAACAGCATTGAACACGTTCACGCTATGCCTTACTGAAACCTCAGAATGTGAGCTGTTCATCTGCTGCAAGCTGTTTTATTGACTGTCTGAAGGACATTAATGTCCAATCTCCTTAATGTAAGTGCTACAAAGATGGAGATAAAATATTATTTATAATACACGAAACAACTTAAAGACTTCAAGTTACAATCTTCTTTGGTCCAAGATGAAAAGACACACTACTACAACTATATGGAACCGAACCCATCCAGCTGTGACTCTTGCACTGAAGTGAATTCAATATATTTGCAAAAGCAACAGGTTTTAAGTCAGAAGCAAAAAAAGGCATTGCTTTAAGGCATATATCTAATTACACTGAATACTTATTAAGATCACTTATTGCAGAAGTCAGGAGTAAAAAGTACACTGTTCAGCAAGTGTGCTTCAAGTGGTGAGTTTAGAAAACCAAGTTAAACTGTTACACACTCACAAGAACAAGAGGTTACTTATAAATACATAATACCAAAATATTAAGTTTAATAAACCCAAAATGAAGTTCACTAGGATTCTTTAAGCAACTGAATTTATTGTACAGTGTGACTTATAGGGGAAAAAATAACACACTAACCCTTGGGTCCCATACAGGCAAATTAAGATTGCATTCTTCTGGCTGTTTCAATAGCACTGGATTTGGCCATTCCCTGTTCAAAAAGATTGTAGCACTGAATAAGACTATTGGAAACAACCACGTACGTTCAACAAACAGTACTTCTGAACACGATCCTTCTTAAATCTGCTCTCACAGTAAAGCATCATTTCTTCAAGACTAAGCTGGTCTAACTTTAAATAAGTTGTCTTGCTGAACTACACTACAGCTGTAATTAGCCACTCCAGGGCATCAGAACTATGAATTTTCTATAGTCCTGGATCTTTTTAATGACTGGTTTAGGCAACTAAAGTAAACTCCTCTAAATTCTTCTTGAAACATACCTATCAAAAAGAAAGTCCTCTATGAAGATTGACATTGGGTCTATCTGCAAGCTAGCTGTTTCATGGACAAACTACAGAAGCAGCAGCCAGCACGATTACAGCATTACAGTATCACTACAAAGTAGATGTATTTAAAAAGAAAAGTCCAATCAAGACAAAAAGAAACCATGCTGAATAAAACACTAAAAAAAAAAAAATAACACTTCTGTTCTTCAAGTCATCTCTACTCCCATAAGTCATCTTCCTATAAAAAGTAGAAGTCAGTTAATCTCTTGGTATTTGTACATTAATGCTCCTATGCTACGCACATATAAAGTGGACAACCGTCTAAGGAACACATTAACCAGAGCTTGCAACAAATTTTCCTCTATTAGCTTAGTGGGGCAAGATATTACTAAACACTAGGTACCTCAAAGAGGCTATAAAGCCTATGCATTCAAGACAGTGAAACTGTGGAAGTTATCTTCATTTTAAGAAGGAAAGATACTATACTTGAAGTAAAGCAACAACTTGCTAAAGCGATTCTTAACATCTGTCACTGTCTCATGAAGAATACCAGTATCCAGACATGCTCTTTCAAGAAAGACAGTACTCATTTGTAATCTGCAAAGTACACTTTTGTCCCATTCGTTCTACATTTACTTGGAACATTCCCATTGTTCCCCCATCAGAGTTATTCAAGCCATCTTTCTGAGGTAACTAGCTCCAGAGTATGAAACCACATGTAATTCTAAAACTTTTCTCGCTCTACACTGACACTTTTGCACTGGTTCTCCTAAACTGCATTTAAGCTATGTGCCTAAACCAGATTCTGACATACCTCCTCTTCCCATTATCCCAGTATATGAATGTTAAAAGACTTTACATTTGGGGATGTCTGCTCTTATTTTGCACTATGTAAGTATTTTAGCTGAAGAGTAATGTTGAGTTACAACAAATACTTAAGAAAATTTTTAATTAAAAACTGGGTGGTTTTGTTTTGGATACTTTAAGCACAAGACACGTTGGATGACTTATTGAAAAACTCAAGCTAACAAGTTTCTGAACAATGCTTATAACTACTATCTTAATCAGCTGAAAATGATACCATAAAAACAGGACTAAAATTTAGTGTCTACAAACAATTTTATTTTAGTGTAACTAAATTTAAAAAAACATACCATTTAGAAAATACCAAGAAAAATTTATGTACAAGAGTTGATGCTATTGCATTTGGATAAAGCTGGCAAGTTCTTGCTACTAGCATAGCCCAGGAAACACCTCCAAGGAAACCTAGTATATTGGAATAGATGTTGTGGCCTGCGGGTTGAGAAGGAAAGAGACAAAAGGAGAGAGTTATCAGTAACCATAGGAGCTTATGGAAACTTCACAAATTTTGGAATAAAACTGCTTACGTTTTGCCCACAGTTTGATAGCTCTCAGTGTTAACCTGAAGTTGTCAATGTTTGGTACTAGATGCAGAATTTCATCGGTTACCCGGCAACCTGCCAAAAGAAAGCATCCATTACCATTGTTGCCTCCAGTGGCTTTTGACTGCTTACCCTCCCTCACCTTCAAAGCCATCAAACCGTTTAGATCAGCATGCTAGAAACTCATTTCGTATTTTGGTCATTTAGTTTCAAATTAGGAAGCATAACATATCTTACTAGGTGGTGTTTTTTTTTTTTTACTGCTTTACAGCAGCACTCAGGAAGACAATGCACACATAGTTACAGTTTTGGACTGCTACTTGATTTTCTGTTAATAATGAACTGTAAAAGCTGTTTAAGAAACAAACAAGTTTTAAGTTCTGCAAACAATGGCATTATGTGCAGGATATCATAGAACATGCAGACAAATTCAGAAAGCATAAGTCTTCACAGACCTACAGGAAACTTGGAAATCTTTTGTTTTGTTTGTCAATGCTTTGCTTGAATTTATGAGAACAGGCTAAAAAGAACAGTTTTTAAACACACAAGTTGTATCATTACTTTGATGGGATATTTTCAGGCTTAAGAATAACATTACAGATGACAATATTAACTGCTTGTTTTTGTGTTTTGTTTTTCTTTTTATTTTTAATCAGTAGTTGGTCATTGTTACTGAGCAGTTGCAGAGAGCTGGTTGCAAGAAAATAGTATTATCTAAGACTAGGAGTTCCTTTCAAAGAAAGTAAGAAGCAATTATGAGTTCTAGAGACTGCACAAATCTGAATTTCACAAAACAATGCAAGTTGCTGACGGAATCTCAAATTATCAATTTTCCAGCTCATATAAAAAAATATTGGTATCTCCCATGCTCCTCTTCCCCACCAAGTTGCATACAGGCTGAAGCCCCTACTGTCCCGCACATAAATAATACTTTTTTAAGCTGTAGTCTTACAGAAAAGTTAAGGGTTACATAAGCTGGTAAACTACTAAAGACCGGACCTCAAACTGACAATATTTTGATATCCCCAATTTAGCACTGAAGCAATTTTGTGTATGTTTATGCATATTAAAACACAAATTAAAAAGCATGCACACATCTTTATTTATAGAAATAAACAGTGCTCCACACAGAAGTCTTGCAAGTCTTATTTATTTTTAGACAGCACCACTTACTATCCAAATAAAAGAAAAGATTTTATAAGAGTCTGGCCAACAAGAAACAACCCTTCTCTCCAAAAAGTTATATAAAACTAGCTATGACTTGATTTCCAGATATGGAGTTGCTGTA
The DNA here is from genome assembly GCA_002844005.1 of Limosa lapponica baueri. Classification (NCBI taxonomy): domain Eukaryota; kingdom Metazoa; phylum Chordata; class Aves; order Charadriiformes; family Scolopacidae; genus Limosa; species Limosa lapponica. The sequence continues at coordinate 88,872 of KZ506953.1, read as the reverse complement.
TTTTCAGTCAAGTCCACAACTAAACTGCTGTATCAAATAATCTAGGCTACTTATTGAAAGAGTAGACAAGTAGTTTAAGTGTACATACATACCATTAAGACTTCGTATGCATCTAATGTCTAAATTTTTAAGTAGGCTATCGTCTCGTAGGTCTAAGTCCTCAGGAATAGTTTGCAGTGCTAATCTTGCAAATAATATATCAATCTTAAAAAAAAAAAAAAGAGAGATAAGACATTAGAAAACGGTTTTTTCTTCTGTAGAATTAATTCTGTAACCTCTTTTCATCAAGTTTACTAAGAATAGTAGTCTTCCCAGTACAAAGAATCACTTTAAACAACACATACTAACACCCTTCACAGATATTAAAAGGAACGCTTCCAGATGCTTCATCTATCTTATGCCTCCTTTTCCAAGAGGATAAAATACACATTGAGAGCAATACAGAACCAGCACACACATAAAAACTATGATGACTGTCAATGTAAATAAAAGTCATCTGGGGACAAGCACCACTTCTAGGTCCAGAAGACAAAATTCTACTACGACAGAGCAAGTCTTGAAAACATGACCTAGTTTTAACCTAAACAGTCTCAAAATTATCACTGAATTACAGAAAAAGACCTTTTCCATCTAGCACCATAAAGCATACATGCAACTAGTTGCCTCTGTATGGTATCTATGAAAAGTCTAGATAACTTACTACAGAAAACACAAAGTTCTGAAAATCCAGCAAACTACTGAGCAAGTGTATAAATTTGTATAAATTTTGAAATTATACCAAATTCCTTTGCTATTACTTCTGCAATAATTTGTCATCACACCTTTTCGAGGGCAAGAACATCTAAGATACTATTCAGCACTGAACTAGAGTTTTACGTTCTCCCATACACAGCAAGGACATAGAGTAGAGAAGTCAGTTTGCCTTTCCAGTCTTAGATTAGGTAGCAGTCAGTCAGTATGACGAGAATATAAAGTGCATGTCAGCAGCTCGTCTGCTGGGCATCAAGCCCCATTCACCAGATGAGGCTTTTAATCATTCTAACTAATACCACTTCACCTGGTGCTGAAACACCTAGTGCTACTGAACCAAGAACAAAACTGTTTTAGTTAGTTTAAAACTATTTCAGATAAAATGACGCTGAAGATACCTTAAGATGAAGAACTTTCCACAGGTGCTTAAAACTTTGCATCCATCTGTTTTAAAGTATGAAGCACTTCTCCAAAGGAAAGTAATTTCTAAAGTATTCAATGCACATTTCATTTTAAAGTCTTTAATAGCTGGTCTTAACATCATGCTGTACTACAAGCAGGTTTCTACTTAAGTCAGAAGTACGACTTTTCAAGCTGAAGTTAATTTTGAACAACTTTTATGTTGAAGTTTTATTCTGATCTCTGGAAGATCTAGCACCTCTAAAGATCTAAAGTTCATTGACAATAAAGTTTTTTTTCAAATCAAGAAATGAATAGCTTATGGTTTTGGTGTTTTTTTTTTT
>KZ506953.1:56360-72785 GCA_002844005.1 Limosa lapponica baueri | reverse complement strand
GAAAGTTTGGCAGTGACATAGGGTTGTTCTACACTCACTCAAAAATATTATCCAAATGCATGAAAGCATCAACTGGAAACAATTATAATTAAAGGAACTTCCTAAGCTCATTTTTCTTTTCTCCAAACTTAAGTCAGAGGTATCATTTCATAAACTTCAGAATTAACATTACTGGCGTTGCAACTTCCCAGCATTATAATGTTCACTTTGAAGTCTTGACTGAATAATACAAAGTCAGTCACTCCAAACATACAAATGACAGAACACATGCAGAACCTGAGAAAGCTTTGCTTTTCCTAACTAAATCTCCTGTATTAGTGAAGTTGTCATGTAATGTTTATACTGAAAATAGCAGTATGTTAGTGCAAATATAACTATATGATGTTATTTAAGAGTTTCTAGTTGAAGTATGAACACCTGCATTAAGAAAAAACGATCAAGTGATTCCAAACTCGAAGATCTCTATTACTACAACTCATAAAAGTAGCCCAAACTTTAAAAAATGTTGTTATTGAGCATTTGGAATGTATATAGTCACAACAAAATAAACTAAGAATGAAAGCAAGCAGAATAAACACACTCCCATTTTCCTGAGGCCAACAAGCCTAGCCAACTTGAAAGCTGGTTTCTGGTTAATTTTTCATTGCCATAATGAACAAGTGCAAAACTTATCTATAAAGACACTGCAACCTCATTATAGAAGCATTAGAAACTACTTGGCATAACCACTTTCCTTTCTGCATTCACGCACTGTGTTTTTCCTGCCATAAAGTCTTTCAGTTAAGCTCATCTCATGTTATCTACCTCACGACTAACTTAGCAGTGTTTTAGACTGAATAAAACAAGCACAACAGGCAAGCATGGTTATTCTTGACATGAAGTTTACACATTTAAAACAACAGCGAATAATCCCAAATAATAGTAGTAAAACAATAGTGAACAACCCCATATTCTTTATTTTTCTCCTTCAATGGCAACAAAACCAAACAAAAAAACGAACCTAGCATATAAACATGCCTTATTCTTAAGAGCCACTTAACCACCTACACATCACTGGTCCCCTCGACTTATACAGGATAATAAAATGCTAACATTATGGACTAGGGAACTAAGGAGAAGGAAGTTCTATCCTCTCAACCTGGAGCCGTCAAAGCGTCAGCGAGGAAAAAAAAGAAGGAAAAAAGGAAGTGGTGTGGGGGGAGAGCCGGGAAGCAGGGGTGGCGGTGAAAGAAAACAGTATGAAATTATGTCCCACTTCGTTATTCATGACTACCAGCAGGGTAACAGCACGGCAGGTCCAAAGTACAAGACCCACTTTTTCAGCGAGAAAACCCCTCGGGCTGGCAATGGCGGGGAGGAGTAGGGTGGGCCGCCGTCCGCCGCCGCCGGCCAGGGGCACCCTCCGGGGGACCCCCGCAGCCGCCCGGCGTTCCGCTGCCACCGGGAACTGAGCGGGTTTTGCAAGGACAGCGGGCTCCACTCGGGTCGCCTGTTAGAACCGGCAGCTGTAAAAAAAACGGCCATAGGGAGAGCGGCTTTGTCGGGACTCTTGAGAGAGAAAAAGAGCTTCACCTTTCGCGGCCGAGGCGAAAAGAGGATAAACATGCAGCACTTCGCCACTTGGCCTAGCCCGACTCGACAGCGGGTCGAAGCGGGCCACGGCAGGCACCCGCCCCGCGGCCGCCCGGCCCCTCAAGCCTGCCGCCTGTGATATCACGAAGAAGACGACAACATTAACGTAAAAGCCACATCAGCACCTCCTCCGTGCCCCGCAGCGATGGGGGAGACAAGAAAGCGACCCAGCCAGCCAGCAGCGGGCCGGGCGGCGGGGAGCGGGCCCACGGCCCCTCACACTGCGGCACCGGAAGAGCCCAGGGCCGGAGGGGGGGAAGGGCGACAGCCGGGAGAAAGGGCCCGGGAGCTGCGAGGAGAGCGCTGAGTAGGGGCCGGCAACACCACCGGCCTTCGAGACACCCCGCGAGCTTAACAACTTACAACGGCATCGTCTCTCCGGCCCCTCCTCCTCTTCCTCCGCCGCCGCCGCCACCACCACCGCGTCGTCCCCTTCTCCCTCCTCCTCTTCTTCGTCCTCCCCCACCACTGCCGCCTCCGGACCGGTCACTCGTCCCGCCAGGAAGCGGGAACCGCGACCATGGTACGGGCCGGGGTCAAGCCGCAGAGGGAGGAGAAAACCGATCGCTAGGCCCGGCCGCCGCCGCTTCACTTTCCTCTTCCCCTCCGGCCTTCTAACATGGCGCCCAAACGCTACCACAGCAACGTTCTAGCGCGGGGGGGGGCCTGACGCAGCGGCGCGGCCACCCCCGCACGCAGCGCACGCTGGCTCGCCCGCGCATGCTCAGAGGGGCCGCGGGGGGCGCAGGGCATACTGGGGGCTGTAGTTCCTGGCCGGGGGGGGCAGACGTAGTTTGAAAACAAAGCGCTAACGGCTGCGGGTTGGCGCCTGCGCGCGGCTGAGGCCGGAGCGGAGCGGAGCGCCGCGCTGGAGCTGGGCCGGGGCGGCCGCTGCCTTCCGCCCAGCGGCGGGCCCCCCGGGAGGGCACGGCGGGGTGTGCGACCCCCCGTCTGCTCCTTTGGGAAAGGAAGGGTTTCAGTTCAGCGCCAGCTCTGTGCGTGCCTTCTCTTCACGCCTCCCTGCACCCGGCTTACTTTGGTTTGTATGCCCCCCACACAGCAAAGAGGCCCTTTTGTAATAATTGTTTTTGAAAGTTCTGGATGGAATAAACTGCATGAATTTCAGAAAAAAAATTATAGAAAACAAAATCACACGCTTTACATATCAACTCCAAACTTTCTTGTTAGAAACATAGTTGTATTACTCTATGGTCTCTAAAACCCTGTTTTACCTGCTTTTTTAAGCACCCTATTATCATTTTTACTCTGAAAAACAGGACTTGCAAACCAAAAATTTCTCTAAAATTACCGATTATTTCATCTTCAGCTGCCTTGTGATAGATGGTAACTTGGACTGGCAGCATACAAGAAATCCAGATCCCAGAGAAATCTGTTTCTATGGAGTAGATGATGGTTCTGGACTCCTTCCTGGCTATAATTGTCTTGGCCGTGTGACTGAAAGCACACGAGATGGGATTGTTTCTCTGTACAAATGTTAATATATCTGAATAAGCACATTGGGCATTAATACATCTGAAATTCTAAAAGTAATAAAGTGTTTCTGAATCACCATTCTTTCAGTTCTTAGTCTTTTTTTTCCCCCTTCTCCCAAACAGACCCTGCTTTCTGTTCTGACAAAATCCTGTATTTGTTTTACACCAAGTATGTTATCGGTTTCAGCTCAATGAGCATAGATATTGACGGTTTCTGAGAAAAGTGAATGAAGTCAATAGAAAAGGGAATGACAGCCACATGCTGGAACGTCTAGGTTCTTCAAGAATCTATAAACAACATGTATCAAATATTGAATGATGAAGAGAATTAAATAAGAACTACACCCGTCTCTTTGATTCCAAAGAAAAACACAGGTTTGATGACGTAACTATGTGGGGAAACTGTTTATCAGTCAGTCTCAGTATGGCAGAAGAAGACTATGTTGTGTCGCTTGTTGTCTCTTGGTAGCTGGGAGGGGAAATAAGAGAGCTTGCTGCTTCTCTTTATTTCCATTTTCAGCAAAACCACTTTTTTTTTAGAAAAGGTTTTTCCTCAGGCTAGGTGCCTACCTCCACTAAGGATCAGGACAATTTGATTCTATTTATTGCTTAAATAGAATATGTAACTGAAAAAAATGCAGGAAGAAAGTTTTGGCTAGAAAACAGATTCTTACAGTTCACCGTTTCAAAGAGACATAAAATACAGATATGTAAATGTATTAATCAATATGTGTAGTAAACAGTACTTTTGTAGAAGGAATATTCAAAACCCAATCCAACATAATAATGAAGTATGAGAAATAAAAACGGAAATTACATAATAAGCCTAAACAAAAATAGTTTCAGAAACTAAGTATTTTTCTTAAATGCGTTATGAGTTTTCTCCCTTTCTACTTCACACTTTTGATAGCTGTTAGGATTTAATGTTTCTCTCATTCCATATCAGGACTGTGCTTGAAGAGATATTCTGCCTATAAACGGAAGAGTTTCAAAGTTAAAATTGGGGACTTGAAAATAAGTGTAAAATATAACACAAAATAACAAAAATATAGTGAATAATGTTGCTTTAAGCAAAATCACAGAAAGTATTAAATGGCTCTAAAATGTAATTTCTGGCAGAAATGTCAGAGAAACCTCTTCCCAACAAATACCATCCAAAATACCACCTACCTCATTCTCCCTCTTGGTAGCAGTCACCCCGTCTCTATCACGGGCAAGAGAAGGAAGTGAGCTATTGATGACAGTATTTGTCACCCCATGGAAAATCCTAGGGAGCACCCTAGGGCTTGGTTTCTGGACCCAGAAGATCTTTAAAAGTTAGACAGTTAGTAGGGAAGATCTCATGCTCCTACAGCTACAGATAGTTGTCGCTCATCAGGAAGCAAAAAGGTTAAAACAATTAAACATTCCTTAGTGCTTAAAGTGGCACACAACACTGATGCTTTCATTTTAAGCTTTTCCTTGGTTAATAAAAAGTCTCTTTTCATTAAATGGTGATAGCTTGTTAATAACTTTCTTAGCATGTGCAGGAAGAATAGCAGTACAGCGATAACTTCACAGCATCTGAATTCTTGTCTGAATGCAATGCTGACCCTGCTTTCAGCCAAAAGTTGAACCAGGTAACTTCTCGAGGTCCTTTGCAACTGGAATTATTCTATGAATGTCTTAGAGGATTTACTCATTAATTCATCTTTGTATTGTGAAGGAAATTATTTGAGGAGCTTTCATTCATCATGACAGTAACATATTCCATTGTGCCTAGAAGGGTGTAAGCAGGATGGAGAGTGATGTCCCCCTTTCTGCAGGCCTCTGTCCCAGCAGAATTGGCAGGGTACATGAGATGTGCGAGGTGCACATCTCACACAAGAGAAACAGAGTCTGGTAGTGATTCTTGTCCTGTTACTGTTTCGCAAAACTGGATTATACCCTTACTTGATACACAGTATGAATTGATGCCATAAAGTGTAGTTGCTGGGTTTTTAGTTTTTGCAATAATTACTGCACACCAGAGTTGTAGATACTATCTGTTAATTAATTGTTATCATGACAGTGGAAGAAAAAAAAGTTAAGTCCTTGTGTTAACAGAGATTCTTTGGGTCTACGTGAATATTTTCATTAAGCTTTTTCAAACATGTATAAGAAAAAAAACATAATCAGCTTACCAGAAAATCGACTGGATCATCTGGCCTGATCCTACAGCATTCATTTATCCCTTGCATAAGTGTTGGCATGACATTCTTCATTAAATAGTTTCGCAGTGGAATGGACTGGGCTTCCAGTAACTCTTGTTCTTGTCTTTTCACTTCCTCCAGGTGTTTATTCTACAAATAATGAACAAAATTACAAAGAATAAAGTTTATAGCACTTAACAAATAGCACTTGACTTTAATAATAACGGTGGCCTAAAGGAAAAAAAATAGTGTTAGAAGCTGCGGACAGGACTTTAAAACTCACAACTTGGCAGGAAAACCAATGAATTGCTTATTAAATTTAGAGCACATGGCACACTGAAGACAAAGAATTGAACATGATGAAAACTGAAATAATCTCCTTATTAAAATTATTTTACTTTTCTCTCTTTATATTCTGAAGTCTTCCAGTGGTTCTGTTCCCATAAGATATTTGGCAAAATGGTTGGACTACACTGTATCATTTAAAAAATTAGTACTATTGCAAATGCAGACAGTTTCTTGAGGGTTCTTTGAACTGGACAGGAAGGAGAATATTTTTACTCAGAAGAGAGCCCTGACTCTCTAAATAGCTGTAAATTGTGTTGGGTTTTTATTTGTTTGTTTGTTTTGGGTTTGGTTTCTTTGCTTTGTTTTTATTTGTGTCAGTTTTTGAGGGGTGAGAGTTAAATAAAGTAAAACTACAGGGAATTACATCTGTTTACACCAAGTAAATTTATTTTTGAATTCAGGCTAAAACAGATACTATGATTGCACTCAAAAAGTAGGACGGGTGGGGAAATAAAATTGCTGCAAGTTTTTCTTTCTTCCATTTAATAGCACTTAATAGCATGCATACTTGCAGTAGTTTTAGCCAGGAGATTACTCAAAAACATTTTTATTGTCCTTTCTTCTCTCATTTTATGCATCAGTAGCCTGAGTCATATATAGATACAGCAAGCAGATGATACTCTGAAGACTGCTTTTCTGTACCCAAGGCATAACACAAAAGCAAAGTTCAGATAAAATGGATACACCAATATCTGGAAAAGGTATTTACCTTATTCACTCAATCCAGGAGTGCTATTGAATAAATCCTGTAAGTGGTCTTTGGTCATTACTCAGAGATAGCAGTTAATCTACAGTTTCAAGGGCAAATGAATAGTTGCTTAGATTTCCTGTGCATCTGCCTATTTAAAAGGTTAAACTTAAGCACACGTTTTATTTAAATGCTTATTTTAGCTTTGAATATTGCGCACTTTGCTCTCTTGAAAGTTAGATGGCTTTGGATTGAATATAGCTAAAAATGTGTTAACTACCTTTACTAATCTTTTAGACAAGTTTACAGAGAGCACAAAATGCTATTTAAGGTTGAATGAATCTGTAAATAAGTATAGAGATAACAAAGAAAACTTACTTACAAGTCAACATCAGAGTAATGTAAATGCTTCTTTAGAAGTGAGTAATTTCAGGATGTTACTTCCCCATAGATGTGTACGGGCATTCAAATGTAAGAAAATTATTTTTCTGTGGAATGATCAGTTTGTTTTTAAACCTCTCTAGAAGAAGACAATAGAAGAACTGCCTTCTGGTGAAACAACCTGAGTTTGGATGTGAACGAGAACATTCATAACAGTATGCATTTCAGGTTATTTACCTAAAATATCCTTAGATGCAGCAAAGTAAAAAAGGAAAAAGCATCATGTGCAAATCCTGTGAGGTCAAGTAGCCTAAATACCAAGTACTTATTAAAGTATTAGGAAATGAAAAGCATCCTTCAGTCTGCATCAGGTAGTCCTCACTGAACTGAGGACTTGGCTCTCCAAGGTGTTCCTCTTGCAGGCTCAGAAACCTTTCTGCAATACAGACTGGAATATTGATCAGTGTTGAGTTAAAAATTTTGTTTGAAAAGCATAATTAAGACTTGGTCAGCTGCTTTGAAGTGAGCAAAATGCAAAAGTCCTAGAAGACTGCTTATGGAAAAACACCACTGCTTATAGTAGATGTTTATAAATGGTAAAATAAAAGAGTCCATCACAGCAACCAGAAGAGTATCATAAAAGTATTTTAAAGACATGCTGATACCAACATACAAAAAAATTGCTATGTCTGTAATCAAATACAGATTGGGCATCAAAATGCACTGTGAAGATAATCTAACCCAGATTTAAAGTATGATATAAGGAACTAGAGACTTTATGCCATTTTCCAAGTGTGTCTACTTAATGGTTCGCTGGAAGCCATCTAAAACACATAAATAATAATTGTTTCCCAAAAAATATGTATTAACCTACCCACTCTTCCCAATTTGCCATCCTTTCAGCCCTTTCCTCAGCTTCCCTACGCTCTTGTTCTGCTTTTTCTTGAGCTTCTTTGACAAGGCGTTCCTCAGCTGCTTTGCGTTCCAAAATCTCCTTTTCTTCATCTGTCAAACCATAATTCCGAGGTTCCCCAATTTCTTTGATGATCTCTTTTACAATAAATCGGTTCTCAAGATCTTCAAATTTGGCTACATCTTTTAAACAATACAAGAGAGAACTTTTCACAGCTTTTGTCAATTATCAATAGACATCAGTAAATAATGGCAAGACCTAAGAATATATGGTGTTCGTGCTATTTCAGTTTTCAAGTATAAGATGTTATTTTCAGTTGCTTATAAAGCCCCATTTTTTTCTACACTGAATTAAGTTTTCTACATCTGATTTTATTTACTTGTTTCTGCTAAAGTAGTTTGTCCTTTTAAGATGACGTAAGGGAGAAATGTATCAAAATAATTTTAACAACTATTCGGTTTATCCGGTGCAGCTTGCCTAAGTTTTGGAACTTGAAAATGAGGTCATTCGCTATCAGAGATGTCCCTGTCACCAATCCTCTGTCGACTTATCTAGATAAAACCATCAGCTTTTGACCCTGTCTCCCCTGCAGGTTACACAATAGGTTGTTAGGATTTGGCAACAGACTCCAAAGTTTTCACTCGTACAGATTTACAAATACACAGACCTATCTCTAGTTGAACTCTTACTGTGGTTTATCTACAAAACAAATCTGTAGCTTCATGTAGGAGCATAGAGACTGAGCAAGACCTTCTCTTTCATTTCATTCCTTCTCCCTTTTGATTGCTGAAGGCTGCTCGTGTATTAAACTTGCAAAAAAAGAAGGAAAATAAAAAAAAAAATACAGAAAAATGAAGACTGCCAGCAGGGCTTTCTGGGCTCTGTATGCATTCGGTGTGGGGAGGCATCTGGCAGAAAGGGTATAGAAATGTGCATGGAAAAGAGGAAATGTGGGCTTTTCAGGTATCCAGAGAACACAGAGATAAAGGGCTTGTTCAGTGGTAAGGGACTGGAGAAGTAAAGGCAGAGAAATAGGAGAGAAGCAGAGAAAAGGGAAAAACCAGAACAACTAGATTACAGAATTTAGATGAGAATCCAGTAGTCCCTGCTCCACAGGCCTCTGCTTTATGAAGTTATTTTGAAAGCCATTGGCAAAGCATGCTTCCCATTTCTTCCTAATCACTAATTCAGACAGAAGATAGCTGTCTAATGCTAACATGATTATTGCAAGAGTTTAAGTGTTTGTGATTTGGACCTGAAGTCCAAACTCTGCTAATGAATTGGGGAGAAAGCTAACATAATTCCACATGATAAGATTTCTTTTACAGCTTCTTTCCAAAAAATCAGGAATTACATTTCTGAAGTATTCAAAATTAAAAGAATACTACATCTTCTAAGTCAAGCAGTCCATTGTTTCTGCAATTTTAGCTGCACCTGGATATAAAAAACCCATGCAAACCACTTTTCTAGTCATTTAAAGTATTGCTAAGAACTCTTTCAGCATTGAATTTGAGGTCTCAAAGAGTGATTTTTTTTTCTTAGGTGGCCAAGCAAGATTACAATGCAAATATTTACAGCAATCATAATTAACTGCATTTATCCTCAAAAATAAATACCTTTTAATTAAAAAATTAGGTTAGCACTGACACGAATTGAGAGCTAAGATCACCAGGAAAGGAGTTAATAAATTAACATCTTCAAAGGAAATTGCTGTTATAATTTTAACATGCCTTTTTGTGGATGATCTAACATGCCTGTGTCACCATCCCCAGATGAGAAAAACAAGACACAAGATAACTGTCTTGCAGACTTCATGCAGTGAGTCACTGTAGCAAAGTAGGGTTTCCAGAATCTTGAAGCCCACTCCTTTGCACTAATCATATTTTAGACTCAGAAAAAATAATAATCATAAAAGCAATTCATAAAGCCATATGTTACGAATTTCTAAAACTAAGGTGGAAGAAAGGTTGATTAATTTGAGTCAATATTTAACAAATCAAGCACAATTTTTTAACCATTTCCCACTAAATTCCTTCAGAACGTGACTGAGAAAGCAGTTGTCTCTGTTTAAATCTGATGCTACTTAATTCTATGGATCTGATAAACCCTCAGCCAGAAGGGAGGAGTATTTGCAGAACTGAAGGTTCCTCACTGAAGTTATCTTTGTAATCTGTCCTTGCCATTTCACAACAGAACACTATAAGCTTGCATACTTTGGTGAGTAACAATCAGTGATGTGAATATAGGTAAAGAGGCAGTTTCAGAGATAAACAGAACCTAAAGATAATGCTCCTTTGAAGGTGAGAATCAACACTATAAACTGAATGTGAAAAATCATCTGGAAGTCACTGAATGCACAGTTGTGATGCTTGAATAATTAAAATTAGTAGGCCAGTGAGTTTCCTTATTTGGAATGGACTAGAGTTCAAAAGTAATCTTTGGGCATAATTCTTAGCAGAAAACACTGCAATATTCTATCATAGATTATACACTTTGTAGTCCCCACAAAAATAAATCATGGTCTAGGACAGTGCTACTACTTGCATAACCAGAAGTGTCTAAGATAAGAATATGACTAATTCATGGCATCAGACCTTAATATTTACCATATCTTACATTTACTTTCTGTAGCCAAATTACCTCAATTCTAAAATGATTATACTAACACACTATTTTTTTCCACTACTACACTTCCTAACAACACACGTATGGTATCATTCTCAAGATAACCTACATGACTGACATTAAATTAAAAAAAAAAGAGGAAATCAATTATAACTGAGGCTGTTCAACAATTAACTTCTCATAACTGATGTCAAATGGACATTCTGAATATCAGCAGTTTGATTTTAGTTGCAGGGTTTTCCCTTGTTCTTTTTTCTCTTCCCACCTCCTCCCCCCAAAAACTCCACCAAAACCAAAACATTTCTCTTAAGAATGTTGGCACCCTGATCTCACTGTTTTTGAATAATCAAATTATAATAATCCTCTCAAGATTTCCTTGTAATCACAATTTTCTAGATAATGTGTAGGGAAGACAAATTTTCTCATATATAGGCATAGTACAAAACACAATCAGTCCTAGCCTTCCCCCTTTAATCTTTAATAATTTTTTTCCATGCTTCATTGTTTACAGATTACCCATATATTGTCGTGGCATCTGAGGATAAATCTAAAGAAAAAATGTAAAAAATATGAGCAACTATAATATTGAAAGTGCATGAAAATATACTGTTACACAAATCTGGAAGGATGCCAGTGCAGAGGTCTGTAACCTAAGTCAGAAAATTATTTTGATAATTAGCCTACAAAAATGAACAATTAAAACCCCTTTTTGTAAAAACAGATTAACTGTATGAGAACAATTCAGAATCCTTATGAGTATATGGATATTTTTGCAGGTCTGTATTTAAATGCTTGTTGTATATGTATTCTGCAATGTTAATTAAAAATATTAGATATATATTATCATATTACTATCTGATCTTCACAAGTTAAATTTGTAAACCAAAACCTTCTTATTCATATTTTACCTACTAATTTTATTATTTCATACCAATAAACTGAGGATGTATTTCAAGTTCGTCAAAATAGTTGAGAACAGTCTCATCTTCTGTGTTTAACTCTCGGAAGAGATTCAGGGATTGCAGGAACCTGTCCTGGGTATAATGAGTTCCAGCCACAACACTCTCTGGCAGATTTATTATTCTGTTTATAAGGAACTGATCAGATGCAGTCAAAGAAATAACAAATTCTGTGAAGAAGAACACATTATCAGTGCTTATGTGTTATTGCTTTTCTTCTTACCTACTTGCAGTTAATAATACATTTTAAACTACAATTGAACATAAATGGATGTGAATTGGTTATATCTTTATAGAGAATTTATTTATCAAAAGCTTATAGTCAACTTCTCCAGGTAGAACAACCCAACATTATTGAGACGTGTAAAGAAACTACATATTCCAATTTCACCAAATTCTTTCTTAGCACTATCAAGAAGACTATTCTTGCAATGAGCACAAAAATCTTAAAAACAGCAATCCAGTGTAGCCCAAATTTTCTGAGAAAGCTATCATACAACTAATACATGTAATAAGTATAGAAGGAAAAAAATTCTTATGAATTCTGTAGCCAAAGCAGCAAGTAACACTGGAAAATTTAACAACGTGCTTGTCAAGTCATCACCCTTTATTGTGATTTTTAATCTCACAAATAAAGGTGTATCTGCTGAATTAAAGTAAATTTAAAAAATTAAAAAAAAAAATAAATTGAGTAGTACTGTGGTACTGTGCCACCACATGCCATAAAAATTTAGTGTCAATGTTATTTGTAGTACTATTGGTAGATAAAACCATGAGAAATCTTTCAAGGATTCATAAAAACATCCCTGTCTCCTTTCTTCACTTCTGAAGTGTCATATTTGTAGTTTCATTAGGCTGAATCTTGCATTATTTTATTAACTCAACAATCAATTTGTATTTATTAAATATGGCATCATATAATTTATCACAATATGTTCTGATATTTCAGTTAATACCCTTACTCAATACCAGTGAAACCTGTTAATTTAACAAAGCCAGGGAGTAATTTTTCTGACATCAGAGAGAAATTTGCAGAATCAAGAACAGCCCCCCACCTCAAAAAAAAACACCAAAAAACCCAACCACAAACCCAAGAAAGCCTCCCCAAACCAACAAAAATCCTTTCTGGCTCATTCTGTTCCCTCAAACAAGTTTCCTCCAAGGTTAAGAAAGTATCTTCTTAAAACTTCTTAAAACAGATCCCATGCCTGCAGTGCTTATTACGGGAGAGAGAGTGGTACTTCTCCAGCCTAATATAATAATTCATTCCCATTTCCTTTTTTGAAATGGTGGCTAAAAGTGGGTTTGTTTATGAATAACAGAAAAATATTTACTTCAGAAATCAGCAATTCAGAAGTGGTTAAAAACTTGTTAGAAGCCTGCCTTTTAAATCAAACCTTTGTCCCCTTCATGGAAATGCAAGGACTAAGGAATTTTTCAGAAAGTTTTGAATTTTCTTCACTTCCACTGAAGCTAGTAAATTATTTACTGAAACACTAAGCATTTGAGATATTCAATCTTTATAGTGTCTAACCGTACATATCTTGTAATGCAAAATATGCCAAATTTATTGTTTGAATGTAATGAAAACTTCCAAAGAAATCAAGAATAGCAAAAAAAGCAGGATGAAGCTATTTCTGCATAGATGAAAACCACTCTATTTTAATTCCCAACTTTACTGATGCATTAAAATGAATTTGGTAACATCTTTCAAGATACCATACTAAAGATAAACCTATGTTTTTTTAGTATGCCAAGCTCAGAAGCTCATTTTTGTTCCATTAATAGCTGCTGTAATCACAACAAAGGCAGCCACTACTATTGTTATCAGGCAACAGTTAATGGCATTTTCACAAAAAGAAAAGAAGAATAAAAAGCCCACAAACCAAACCAAAACTTTCATTTTGATTAATTGTTCACCTTCAAATAAAAGGACAGCAGCATTACACAATTTAGATATTTATTTTATGTTAAATTAAATATGAACAGATGGAGTGATATTTTAGACTTCTCGTTGGTGGCAGCAGTATCTCAAAACTCCTCTGTTCTTTTAAAAAAATCTATCAAACTTACCAGGTGTGATTAATTTATTAAATTTAGGTATTTTGCTTTTAATTTCTTCTTCATCCTCTTCACTTTCCACTAAAACAAAAGTAAGAAATGATTAACATTTTCATTTGAAGCAACAATAACATTATATTTGCTGAAAACGTGCCCAGTACAAACACAGGTTTGTCTATATTCAAATTATATGAATTGCTGGAAATAATTAATCTAACTTAGACACCAGTTTAGATAATTGCGTAAGTAATTAGTGCTGCCAGCCACCACACAATTCTACCTTGGGACAATAATAGTTGTTTACCTGTATAGCAGAAGTATGCACATACATACACAATTTTAAAACATGTCCAGTTTTAGAACTGCTGTCTTGACCCTGCCCTTTCCTCCTGCCAAGTACATTATTCTTCCAAAAACAGAGAGCGGGCTCAGAGCAGTGAATAGAAATGTTTTACAGCGGTATTGTTAAAATACTTCAGTAGGCCACTAAATGTCTGCTGTTCTGTATAATCAGTAAAACTGCTTAAAGAGCATCAGCTGAGCATGATCATTTACAGCCCAGCATATTAAGCTGAACATGACTGGGGTTCTTTTTCCTTCAAACCTCATGATGTCATTTCCATATGGAGATGATTCCTGGTCTTAATTCATGGACAGTGCTTGCTCACAATTTGAAATGTATGTTGCAGAGCTCCTCTGAAGTCAAAGGTACTGTAGCCAATCTAATATATCCACTCTAATCTGTTTCACAAAACACGTATTCGTGCACTGACTGGATCCCCATATTAAGCAGCCCTTAAATATTATGATGAAATTCTGCCTTAGAGCTTGCTTGCGTAGAGCAGACCAACACAGAACAAGAAAGCATCCTCCAAATTTGTGCATTTACTTAATATTCTGCCAGCAAAGGCAGGCTGAAAACCATCTAGTGCTTAAATTAAATAAGGTGCATTACAATCCTTCTTACATTTTAAGCATTGTGAAAACAGCTTTGTTCTGTGTCCTGCACTGCAGTCATTACAGTGCTGGTGCACTTCAACTACTATGGCACTGAGAACAATGACGATAATGGCAGTGTCAGCAGCAATAAAAAACAAAGCAGCGGTACTTACAATTAAAAAGATCTTTTGCCTGGTCATAGGTCTTTGGGAAGCCATCTAAAACATATCCCTGATTACTACAAGGCATAGATTTAAGCTTATCCTTCACAAATTTAATAATATACTGATCATCTAGATGACCTAAGACACAAAGAAGGTTAATAGGTATCTAGTTTATGGACCCTAAAAAAAAAATGTATTTTTGAGTTATTTGTATATTACATGTTGTCAGCAATCAATGGATTATAAATGTGTAGCTATAAAATAAAATTACATTTGTGTTTAAAAGGATATGAATATTAGAACCTTAAGGATACTAAATGTGAAGGTGGTATTTTTTTAAAAAATAATGCAATCAGATATTAATAGAAGCAGTAAAGAAATATTTATAGGGAAAAAAACATGACAAAACAAATATTTTCTATTTATAGTTTACAGTAAGACTTAAAGATAGTCTTGCAAAACAAACATGAGATAGGTTTTACAAGTTTCATTTTCAGATTAATAGATTGAGATATGAAGTTGTTTATTAACTTGGCCTATGTTGTCGAGCAAATTTGTTGGAGTAAAATGCTTGTTTGATACAATTTTTTGTCCTTTTGCAACCATTGACTTCAGTTTCCTACTTTATTTTGCTTTGGCCTTTAAAAATCTTAAATATTTATAAACCATTGTAATCATAAAAGTATGTTACCATTTTAAAAGACATTATTTTAAACAACAAAGCAAAGCATGCAGAAGAGATGCTGCCATAGATTTCATTACCGAAGCTTTTGGGTACATTACAAGCTCATTGCTTTGCAGATACACAAGATCCAAATCAGGTAAACCTTTAATGATAGAATGCATTTTTAAGGAGGATCAATTTATACTACATGGAAAATGTTAAGAACTACATGACTCTATGCATATATAGATGGTATAGATGATAACTAGTACTTGTCAGTAATGGCAATTTTTATTGACCTTTTTTGATCTGCAGACTTGAAAATTCTTTACGTGCTTCAGTAAATACTATTTACATTTTAGACATTGCCAAAATGAGGTATAAGATACTTAAAAGAACCTACAACCTCATATGACAGTGCACTAATTCTTTTTCTTACTAGAATACTTTTCCTCTTTGAATATTTGCTAAAGATGTGCTTCACTTTTCACTTTATATTTTACAATTTATGTTCCCTGTTCTGAGAAGAAAACACGATGTTTTTAAAAACATCTGGCCGAGAATCTAATGCTTCTGAGTATATCGTTACTTATATAACAACTTACAGGGTAAAAAGAATTATATTAAATGTATTAAAAATATAAAGATGGAACTTCTACAATTAAAAAAGCACCACAGGATTTAAAAAAATATGTAAGGTATATAGTGTATAATGTAAAACATTGTATTTGTTTTTTAAATAAGGCACATACAAATGTGCCTTTTCACAGAACGTAAACGTTCGAAAGCACAAATATACTTTGTATTTCCTACCTGAATTCTGCTCCATGTTTTCTTTTATTTCATCTAGTAACTCTTGTGCTGCTTCTGCATTTTTACCCTCCTTCTCCTCTTCATCATCTTCTCCCTCTTCTCCCACACTGTCTTTAGATGCCACGATTTCCTCCTGAAGACAAGATCAGAAATATGAATAGGCTCAGAAATTCCACAGCCAAATTTCTTTTATACTCAGATGTAATAAAAGGAAAAAATAAAACCACAAAACAATTCCTTTAATATATGCTCCTAGACAGAGAGATACTGAGCAACGTTTAGCCTAAAAGAAGAGTTCAGTGAAACCCCCAGAGGTGACCAGTACGTCAAAAGATATTTCCATTCTAAAATAATGAAATTATAACTAATTTTTAAATGATGCAAAACATTTTAAAATCACAGAAATTAAAATAATAGCAACATTAGAAAACAGCAACACACCAGATTTGCTATTGTTTCAGAAATCACATCTTTTATCTTAATGTGATGTAGCTTGTAGTGTTTGCAGAGCTCTTCAGCAATGGTAGATTTGCCAACCCCAGGAGGACCATGAATGCAAACTTTGAGAGGCTGG
>KZ506953.1:35362-48709 GCA_002844005.1 Limosa lapponica baueri | reverse complement strand
GAATCTCAGTATTTCCCGATGAGCTCTTTGCAGGTGAGTGGCAACACTGTCATTTCTTCCATAGATGGCACGTTCCCCAGATGCCACTGAATTTAGAAATGAGTAAGAACTGCAATCCAGAAGTCTCCAGCCATCACAGGAAGCTAATGTTGATCTGCTGGGAAGAACAGATGGCTGTGGAGCCTTCCTGTTCCAAATTGCTGACAGAAACTAAACAGGGGTGATGATATCCATTGAAGCTGCCTCTGGAGGTCTGGAGGAAACGGGCTCCTTTTGAAATGCCTACAATAGGTATATACTGAAAATATTCAAGTTGCTTTACCACGTACTGCTACATACTGTTCTACTGTCTTCTCAATAGACAGTGAGCCTGGCAAACATTTAGAAGCTAATGCTGTATTAATACCTTTGTTACATAGTGACTCAGTGCTTTGGACTAGTCAGAAAAATTGAGTCAACAGTTCATCTGGGTGTTACTGGTGGCAGAAGTTATTGTGAGGTTTGGCGGACACTGTTTACAATATTAACGTTTCTATCGTTAAGTATGAACGTTATTCCATAGTCTTATAGAATAACTCCATGTTAGCATAGAAAAAGTAAGAACAATTTATCACTGATTTTTCAAGCTGTAAACCAAATTTTACTGGCATTCTGTACTATTAAACCCATGTCAGAATAGAATAGAATTTCTAGTGCTATTTTCTCAGCAGGGCATAAGATGTGATATTAGTGTGATATGATATACAAGTGTAAACTCAAATCAGAGTAAAGTTTTTTTCCCCCTCTATAATTAGCCAGATGTAAATTTCTACAATGGACACTAAATTATATTTATTATGGGAGACTGCTAGCACACAGAGTGACCAAATGACACCATCATATAGTGTATTTCATTGTCTTACAGTTTTCTTTCCTAACTTCCACAGTACTCCACCTCTAATGACAACAGCATCAGTTTTCCTGAGTTATGAAGCACAATTTGAGCCACTGTTGGTATTTATTTAATAATAGCTCTTAAATACCAAGAGAGGCATGATCCATTCTCTAATAAGGTTAGTCATCTAATCAGGTTGAAACAAAGCCGAAGGAAGTGATTTTAAAACACATATAAAGCGATAATGTTTATTCTAGCTATTCTGGGTCAGCTCTACAGCCATGATTTTAAAGTGAATTATAGGGTGGAATAAAAGTCAACAAGGCCTCTGCTCCAAGAGCATAAACTATCCAGGAACATGCTAGGTGTGGCCAGAATATCTTCTAAGTATTTAAATGAGCCATAATATTTACATAGCTTGCTAATAGCTAATATCTAAGGTGCTGCTTCTCTTTAAAACTACACTTTCCTCTACATTCTTTATCCTCAAGTGTTTCCCCACGTCAGCCTCAGCTTTATTTTTCTCTGATACAACCAATGAAACAATATATTTTTTTAAATGGGATAAGGATGTTTTACTCACAATCTAAGGAAAAAAAGACAGAATTTGGCATTTGTGTTATGCAGACACCTGTTTCAAAAAACTTTATAGTCTTCTCTATGTTTGATACTTCATTAATAATTGATGTTATCCATATTTATCACGAGAATAACATACTCTTAAAATTTATTCAAATTGTTGGTAATTTCCATTACTAAGATAATGCTCTAAGTAAGAAGACCAAACAACCTATTTTTATAAACAAGTTCTTTACATACAGTTTTCCCAAGTTTGAGAATGAGTTTTTCAGCATTTATGTGATCTATAAAGTTAGGATGAGATTTTCTTCTGCGATAATCTTCATCAGTAAAAGGAATCTCGGGATCTTCCTATGAAGGAAAATATGTGGCTGTGATATACATAAAACAGAACAACTTTTAAAGGCCTAGAAGGTTAAAATAAGTTCTTAAAAATATTTTAAAAATCTGTTTTAACTTTGTTTTAACTTGAAATTCTTAAAACTTCTGATTCTGGTATTTGCAGTTCAACATCTTGAAAATTTCAATAGTTCAATTTCAATTTTCACAGCAAAAGATAATTAACTACTTTTTATATGTGAAAAAACCATGAATTTTTATTATATATAGCATTAGACGAGCTTGAAAAACTCTGACAACTGCTACAGATAACAATAACGTGCACAATTTCTATAAGACTAAATTTGAGAATTGCAATAGCATACTACAAAGCATCTCACATGGTTCCTGACTATGCTTAACATATAAAGATGTACCTATTTATCTGTCTATACACTGATTTAAATACCTATTTCATTAAATATGTAGTAAATACAAGATGTTTTATGACTGAAGGACAGTGCATATTGTGGTTAGCATAGATCTTACCTCTTGTCCAACCAGTCCCTAATGTCTGCCTTTATCATTGTACCCCAGTGCTTAAAGTTCTCTGTCCAGTGAAATAAATTTAACAATTTTGGCAGTAAGTAGTCGTTCAAGGTGAAAGGATCATGAAAAAAACCACACTTGCTGACACTAATGTTGTTAGCTGTTGCTGAAGCACGTACTGGAATACTTTCTTTAATCACATTTAATGAATATTTTCCATTAAAAAGAAATATTCAGTTAAAGAAAAATTCATGTTTTCACATTACTTACAGGGTCAGGGGGTTTGCTTTTTGCCCAGCTCATTATTGTTGAAATGAGGATGAATAACTTTGGGGTTGCAAAATTTGCTATTTCTGTATGTAGGGCTGTTAAATGAAACCAAAGGATTTAATATATTGTAAACTGTATTACTCAAACTGTATTTTTGCTGTTATAAAGCTCCTGTATAGAAATTTATACCATAACATTCTGTGTGATATGTATTTTTAAGCAAATAGTCTTTATTTGGGTTGGTATAAAATAGAGATAATAAATCAGGAAAGAAAACAAATAGACAAATAAAGGTAATAAAGAACCAAATTATTGGGAATCAACATCATCTCCATAGAGCAACATATCATGGGAAAAAAAAAAGAAAAAAGAAACAGTCTATACTAGGAAATGATTCATCTTTATTGACTACTGAGATACTGAAAGAAAATAAAAGTGTGGGGGTTTTTTCATGATTGAAACAGAAAATCTACAAAACTCAAGTAAAGCTTCCTTATTTTAATTTAAAGCAAAATAATTAAGTGTGGGCTATGTTTTTCTCAGTCCTCTAAAACTGATGATGTTACCCAACTATTTATACTATAAACAGGAAAGCATAATTTATTTTAACTATCACATGAACAATATTGCACTGTCACCATAAAAAGATTCCAGATGCCCATTAGAATTCGGATGTAACAATCAGGAGAAAGTTTCAGAAAGACTGTTAGCAGTATTTTTTATTGGACTTTTAAGTCAAAATACACTTAAAATAATTATATAAAATATTGAAACAGTATCTGAATATCACAGGAGCAAATTTTCTACCTACATCTCAATGCAAATAGATAAGATGTTAGTTGATAGTTATTTAGGGAAGTAACTTCCTACACAGATATGTCATTTAAAGTGTTGGACCATTCCATGACAGCTTTTTTAGCTTATGAATGCTAGAGCGCATTCCATGGTTCCTTGCTAATTAATTAAACAATTCATGCAGCAATTCTCCATCAAGGAACCCAATGTTATATGACAGTAAACTTTGTATCCCATATAATTTCATTATACTTTTACGGTAAATCCCAGATAATTTCATTATACACTTATGGTAAATTTTGATGGCTGTATAGCAAAAAATTTTCTTTTCAGTTAATAGCTATACTAACCAGAAGCAGCCCATGTTGCTTCCTCAATTTGATTTGCATCCTCAGTGATATTATATAAAACAATCTTACACTCAAGCAAGTGACTTAGGAGCTCTTCTTGAGAAGAGACCTGGGGGGAAAAAAAAAAGTTACAATCTGTCATTTAAAAAAAAAATAAATTAAAAAATATCCAAAATTTCTTTTCTTTGAAAGTCTAACTTACTGCTAGAATGTAGTTTCAAACACTGAGATGTTAGAATAATTCTGTTAGAATAAGACTGATACAAGTAAGGTGATGAAATGTAAATTAAATGCTGAAACTTCTAATTTACAGTACACATTAATACAGTTCAAAAAGATGCACAATTTTTAGTGTTATTTTAGGATTCATATTTTCAGTGCAATTGTGAGTATCAAAGATATCTGTGACTTTTATAAGTGTTGTAAGCAAGGATCAGATGGCAGAATGGAGAAGACATAAAAAATGTCTATTTCCTTGCAAAATAACATCCTGACATTTTTGTTAAATGCAGATTGTCTGCATCACTTGAGCAAGTCCAACAAACACTTTGGGAAGAGTAGTGATTAAGATTAAATACTGCCAGCCGTAATTTTCTGATTGAACAGCGCAGCTGTATAGACATTTAAATCAAAATTTTCAAATGTTTGAAGAGGTTCCAGATAATCAATTTTAGGCAGTTAGAGGCAATTTTAGTTTCAGAAAACTAAATCAAGCAATAAACAATCACATTCTTAAAAGCAAGCCTCCTGTAGTTAACTAAACTCTGGACATATCTTTATATAAAGATGTAGGTATTCAGAACAATTAACTGTTAGTGAAAGCTTTTATTTCAGTGAATGAGAAGGGAGACACTAAATTTGATTACAGCACCACTACCTTTAAAATGGTGATAAAAGACAAGAGGAGACAAGAGAGATACTTGAGGTACTTCACAGGAAAAAGAAAGCAGACCTCTAGATCATCATTGTCTTGTCCATAACGACTTTTTTTAAAAATCTATTTTGAGTCTGAGTTCCTTCCTTTTACAATTTACTGTATCCTCCCTAGCAGGGAGGAGACAACAGGATGTAGGAAGCAAAAGGAATAAAATATATGCGTACAGCTTCCAGCAGCAACAAAAGACCATTTTATTAATGCAGGTCATTTTACATGACTTGTGGTATTTCTAATGTTGTCTAATGGCAACCTACAATAAGACTCTTACTTACTGCATACGTTTCCTCTGCAAAATGTGGTTTAGTACTCCCTGGTTCAGAAAGGGTACCCACTACTTGGTAGACTCCCTCCTTTGGCTTACTAGAAACTTCAGCAGCTGAATTATTTTCATCTTCCTCCTCTTCTTCTTCTATGCTTTCAAGCGATGCCCCAACAACACATCTGGATAAATACTGCAATACACAAGACACACATTTATATGCAAATTTATATTAAGTCCCACACAGCTCCTCATGGTCTTGGGAAGACCCCAGCACTGTTGACTGAGGGAGCTCAGAACACAGCTTTCCATGGAACAGGAAAACGTTAGGGACTCCTCAACCTCAACTGCAGAGTTTTGTCTTGACTTGCGTCCTACGCCTCAACGTCGAAGGTGTTGGTGGGTCCCCAGACGCCTTTTCTCTGCAACCTGGCAGGCGTTACCTCAGGAAGACGTTCTCTCCCTCCATAGTGATCAGCTGTTACCTCAGGTCCTCCGACCTGCTTTACCCACATCTCCGCCTCCTAACTCTCATTTTCTTTCCCCTTCCTATCTTAACCCCTTCTTGCCCCCAGTTCCCCCCCTCAGCTGGGTGACCCCTGCTCCCCGGCCGCCTTCCCGCCCGCCCCGAACCCCCCGGCGGCGGCCGCGGGCCAGGAGGGCGCTCCCGGCCACGACACGGGGCAGGCGGAAGTGGGGGCGCGGCGGCGCCTCAGGCAGCGACCGCTGAGGGAGAAGCCGCGGCCCCCGCCGTCACCTCGCCAATGCTGCGGCCGCAGTAGGAGTCGAGGTGGTTGAGGAAGACCCGGCAGCTCGGCGCAGGCCCCTCCGCCATCGCCACAGAAGGGGACGCGTCCCGTTGCTAGGCGACGGCGCGAACGGCGGCAGCTGTGCAGTGGGCGGGGCGTGGTGGGCGGGGCCGCTCCCCCCCCTGAGGGGGTCACAGGCAGCTCCTCTGGTAAGGGCCATCGCCAATGGCCACAGGCATTTAGTGTGTACATACAGCCTCTTTTTAATACCTAATTCAATCTGTCGTGCCCAGTTTTATACCAAATTCAGTCATATCTGTGATCTAGCAATCAATTTAGCTAATTTATCTTAGGACAAACAGGGACAGCGGCAGCCAACAAATTAGGGATTCCATTCCTGACTTCTAGATGCCAAACAGGACAAAACACGTGTAGTACTGCTGAGGCAAAAATAGCTTTAATTAGGTTATTAGACATCGTTTCAGAGAGCAGGCGGGCTTTGAGGCTTTTTAGGTAATTCAGAGACCAACAGCTTCACTAGGCCAAGCAGCACTCATTCAGGGGTTTGGCTAACGAAGACAAACGGCAGCCGAAGGAGACTGACTGAAATTCTCCCTTGTCAGAGCTTTGAGACCAGGCTGGATGGGACTTTGCACAACCTGGTCTGGTGGGAAGTGTCCCTGCCCACGGCAGGGGCGCTGGAACAAGGTGATCTTTAAGGTCCCTTCCAACCCAAACCATTCTGTGATTCTATGACACAGAGAAGCTCCTGGCAGCCAGCAATGCCCCAGTAAAGGCACTGGAGAGCATTTTCTTCACACTCGTAAGCTCAGACACAGCGGAACGACATAGCTTTCCCAGTTTTGAGGTAACACTGCGGTACATTACAAGAAAGAACAGAAGTTTCTCCTGGTAACACCTTCAAAACACTTGGTTTGAAAGTATTTCTCCGCTTAGGTTTATAATAAGCCTGCAAAATGACAAAAGCATTTTAAAGATGTCTATAAAAAAAGTAATCTTAGCAATATAACATCTACCTTGGCATTTTTTTCACTTGTATTTCTAATGCTCCCTTTCCAAGTCTCTCTTTACAGACCCCTACCTCGTTTTTTCCACAACCAAGTTTCAGCAGATACAAGTTTGCAGCCAAAGGATTTCAAATACTTAAATATTTGATATTTCAGATTTTTTTACGAGCATGATGACTTTGGTTGTTCACTCCCCTCTTTCCAGTAGGTTCCCTGCCCTCCCTGCCCCCCCCAAGAAAACTACAACACATAGGTGCATTTATTTAATGCTTTAGTCATTGAAATTGAACAAGTAAATTAGTTGCAAGGGAAAATATTCAAATATAAATTTGGTAAAGTACATTCTCCTCACAGAGGACTAACCACGTGCCACAGACCTGTGTGCAAAAGAGAGCCTATGAACAAATTTTAGAGCATGGAAGCATACCCTAGGGCAGAGGATTAATATCAGAAGTTTCAACCTAAAAAGACAGTAAGATAAATACAAGATTAAGCTGGAAAACAGAAGCACTAACTACGGTTGTCTTGTCAGTCATAGTTGTACATGACTACCCCAAAGCTATTACAAAAGCTCTACTAGGCTTCTCCAATTACTATGACTAATCCTTAGCAAGCAGAAATCAATATAGCTCCACTGAAGTCACTGGAATCTGTAACTTCACGAGAACCGATGTGTCCCTAAGTGTGCCTCCAAAAAAGCTACTGCATGTACTTGTCACAAAAGCATGTCAGAATAATGGCAGGATTATTTAAATAAAGATGCACAAATACTGAATAATACAAGAATACAAAAAGTATGAACGTCACAGAATGTTAGTTCAACAGTACTGGTATTTCTAACCAACTTTTAAATTTTTAAAAAGTCTACCATTCAGTACATACCTGAAAAGTTACAGAAGAATAGGTTTATAAAGAGATTTGTACCAGTTTTGAAGTAGAAAATACAAGTTATATCTTCCAGTTTGTATTAGTCTTAGCAAATTTCATAAAGCCTTTGGTTTCAAACCAATACAATGCAATTAACATTACAGTGCTTACTTAGTATTCATTAGGAGAGGACGCTGTACAATTGAGGGAGAAAATGTGAAAAACGGGAGTACCAAAGTAATGTATTATAGAAAGCAAAGGCTGAAGCAAAAATACTCTTGGGTTTATCCTGTACATCATGTAAACACACATTCAGAATAGTAAACAGGCTAAAATGTCTTCCACACCTCCCAAATAGTTACAATATAGCATACATATACATAAATATAGCATATTTAACATCATCTTTAGGAAATGTAGCCCATTACATCCTAATTCTGTGCTTAATTCATTTGCGATTCAGACAGTACATTCATATATTAGCAGTACATCTCATTTATTATTTGGAGTTTACTAGTTGCCATAGACAAAGACAGATCAAGTAATACTGAGCCTTGCTTTTAACTTAGATACTGTCACTGTATAAGCAATGCTCAACTGTTAAGAACCATCTTTCTTGTTACCAAAGCTGAGAATTTTCAGATTTATGCATAGCAAATCAAGCTGAAATTCTGTTCTTTGCAGAACAGTAGGTTTCCCAATTATTTTTCATTAATTGGGTAGAGCAAGTAATTAGATTCTGTTTTAAAAAGTAGATATGAAAGTTATCAGTAAGCACACGCAAAAAGAATTACTACTTGTATATATAACATTCAGTCTCTATGTATTGTTTTAGAGTTTTGGATAATGACACTTTGAAAGGAGACCAATTTTTTTGATTGTTGTAAGAAGCAACACTCACTTGCTCACCTACAACAAAAAAGAAAACAAAGTTTATTAATTTTACAATTTATCAAAATGGCTTTCAATAGCATTGTGATATACTCAAATCCACTGTAGCAAAATATTATAGAGTAGTACTAGCATGAATTAGATATTAATGCAAAAAATGAAGCTTATAGATGTTTGTGATTATGTTTGTAAGAAAGATCTCAGTGCCTCAGACTAAGAATCCCTTCTAGCCTGAAACCTTCCTCACTTTTGGGCAAATCATGACTGACTCTCTTTCTTCAAAGCTTCCAGTCTTTGTAGTAGTGCATTTCCAAACACCTCTCGATATGCAGGGCTGAGAGAGTCCAGTAAGGAGTAGACAGTTTCATGGTATGGAGTTTGCAATCTGTCATCAGTCTGATCAAAATCATAAGCTACTACCTGCAACAAAGAAACCACTGATTAAATTTCTGTGGTTAGGATCACCTTACAATGGGAAACAGATACCACAGCATTTAACTTTGCCAGTCAGGGTAGTACAGTAATGTGAGAACAAAAGATACTGGATTTAAATCACAATCTGTGCTTTCTACTGTGGGGCTTAGTGGTAACACAGTAGTTTGACCGTTTCAAATACCTTTTGTCCGAAACTCAGAGTATTAGTAAAATCTATCATTACGACCTTTGAAAAGAGGTCTTACATCTATGTGTTTGCACAAAACATGCAGATGGTGCAAAAAGGAGTTGTATACAGGCTGTATTACTGACTTATCTGGGTACCCAAGAAACCCCAAAACTGACATGTCTATAACAAATTGCTGCTTCAATCTTTGTTGTTTTGTGTCTCAAATAAATGCCTGTTTTTTCATCAACTTCCCTTCTTGCTTTGTTGGAAGTAACTAGTTAATGTTCCACTTTCTAGGAGAAAACATGTAGAACAGGCTTTAATAAAAGTACAAGAGGAATACGTATGCTGTTTTGGTGTCATTGAAGTATTTTTCTGGACACCTTTTGAACACAATCTTTGTTCAAAACACAAAGGCTGAAGAAATTATAAATAAGTTAGTTTACCCTGAGTCCTGCCTCGGTGAGCTCCAGGCAGTATCTGTTCCTTTCCCTGGTTTCCACATTAATATATGCCACATCCTCTGCACAGGGAAGCGTTTTTGAGACAAACATGTTGCTGACAGCAAACAGAACATCATTCACAACAGCTTCGGCTTCTAGTCTCATATCTTTCACATCTGTTCCTTCAAAGTCTCTATAATCAGAATCCTCTTCAAACCCCATATTATTGGGCATCTCCACAGGATTGCAATCAGTCTCCATTCTGCATATGGAAACATTTATTTCAGATTTATCATACCACTACACTCAATATATATTAACAACATAAACTAAGAGATATATATTAAGCAGATCTGTTTAACGTTGCACAAAAAAATGAAAATATGAGAGCCGGTGACTCCCATATCTCATGACGTTGCAGTCCAGAGAACTCAAAACCAAGCTGTTGAGAACAACTGCTTAGGAAGGTGATGTTACAACACAGGAGCAGAATCAGTGTCACTGAAGTTGCTTCTTCTTATGCGAGTAACTTGCATTCTGTCGGATAAGACTCTGTTATGATTCAGCAGTAATTAATTCTGCACTTTGCTGATCTGGAATGCAGTAGGAAGGCAAGTCATGCCTGGAAAAGCTGAAATCAATAGCTGTAAAAAATAAAAACCTATTGCTGGTGAATTTAAGAAAGACTGAGAAAAGTCCATTAACTAAATGGGTTATCAGAGACAGATGAAACAGCAGCTTTTTGTTTACGATCACTAAAGAACAATTCCCTTGTTCAGCTTTTATGCCCAACTGTCAATACATTTCAGAGACAGGCACTGCTGGCCTTTGTAAGCAGCTTCTTTGTAAGAAGCCTGCCTCAGGGAAGCCCTTGGGACGCTGTCCCCAGCGCTGTGGTGGCCCAGCACTGCTGCCAGGAGGGACTGGCGCCCGACAACGACATTCCCACCACCAGATTCACCCCTTCTTGACAAAATCCCACCTTGGGCCTACACACCAATTGCACGGAAACTGAAGGCGACAAGGGGAGCGGGATGCCGAGCTGCGCAGCCTCCCATTCCCAGCACGTCTCTCCCATTTACCGACGGCAAAACATGCCGCCGGTCACCCCCCCGCCCCGGCACCAGCCCACCTACCGGCCCCGTCGGCGGGCGGCCGAGGGCCTCGCCGCCCGACCCCCAACGGCTCCAGGCACGCCGGCGCCCGCCGCTCCGCCCTGCTGGTGCTTCCGCCGGGGCCGTTCGCTAGCGAGTCGGCGTCCCCACACACACACCGCCACCGCCCGCCCGTCCGCGGAGGCCCCTCCGGCGCTACACCGCCCCCGCCCCCGCCTCCTGCCGCCGCTTCCGCCTCCGCCTCCTCCGCTCGGCGACGCCACTTCCGCGGGGACGTCACGGTGCCGGTGACGGCGTTCGGCGGGCGGGGAAGGCGAGGTGGGGGGGAAGGAGACAAACAGCCCGGATCGGCCCGACCGCCCTCCCCAGCGGCAGAGAGCTGAGGCGGCGGGGTCTACCCGCCGGACCCCAGCCCCTTCCTCTGCTCCCCGTCTCCGCGCAGCGCGGTTTTGACGGCGGCCCCGTGCGCGCTCGCGGGCCGCCGAGAAGATGGCGGCGGCGGTGTCCGAGTGAGGATGGAGCTACCTGTCCGCGCCTCTTCGCCCTGAGGGGAGGCAGTGCCGCCCCGCCGGCGGTGTGAGGGGCGGCGGGGAGCCCGTGCTGAGGGGCGAGGCTGGGCCCGGCGGCTGCCGCTCGCCTCCCTCTCTCCCCCCGCCGGAGGGGCCGGCCCCGGCCCTGGCCCCGTCCCGCCGCCTGGCCCCGCGGCCCCCGGCGCGCAGCCGCCATGCCGTGGCCTTTCTCGGAGTCCATCAAGAAGAGGGCCTGCAGGTACCTGCTGCAGAGGTACCTGGGCCACTTCTTGCAGGAGAAGCTCAGCCTGGAGCAGCTCAGCCTGGATCTCTACCAGGGCACCGGCTCCCTGACGCAGGTCCCGCTGGATAAGTGGGTAAGAGACGCCGGCGCCTCACCCCCTCTTCACCAGCTGGTTCCCTGCCCCCGCCTGCCACCCACTTTATTTTCAGTACCCGGCCTCCTTTATGTAAAAAGTTACAGCCGTAATTAGCATTTCATCCAAGGAACTCTTCTCTGATATGCTGGTGCTTAAAAAACCAATAAATCTGGGAATTTATTACGTGTATGTTTTTCTAGCCACGCTTTGGTTTCGTTATTTTTACTTATGAGAAAGAAAACAAAACTGAAAGAAGGCAATAGCTGATATTTCGGGGAGAAGTAGCTAGCGTATCCCAAACTACTAGGCGTTGCTGCTGCAGTTACTGAGGAGCACGTTTACTGACTACTGCTAGAGGTAATAAAAACATAAAAAGTAATTGTGTTCTGTCAATGCTTTGTCTTCATTTCGGAGGCATTTCGTTTCTTACTGACACTGTTATAACTGAGCTTAGTCCGTGTAGATCTCTAAAAATTGCCCCCGAGTCTTGCAGTGGCTAAAGTACTTGTTGACAAATGGAAAGCTCTTTTTAGCTGGAGTTTGCTCGGCAGGTGGGCTGGCACGCTTTGAGCCAACTGAAGCTTTTTTAAGTCCTGGAGTGTATGTTTTTATATATATAAATATATATGTATGTATGTGTCTATACACACACACGTATCCGTACTTCCAGCCTACTGTAGTCATCCAAAGGTCTGTGCCTGTGTTTGTAACATCTCATAAAGTTTCTTGGGTTAATTACCAATGTTACTGAATTCTACCTGCCAGTCCAGTGACTGTCGTGAGGAGCCTTAAGCACTGCTGTGCGTCAGTCATTGGCTTCCAGGGTGGCACTGGGCGCACAGGCTTACTGCTTTTCAAAGGACTTTCAAAACGCATTTTTACTCTACGGTGTTCTGGTGTTAGGCCGTGCTGGGCATGTTTAAAAACACTTGTGACTAGGTGATGTTTTCAAATAATGCTTTTCTAGTTTGTGTGAAAATATGTTTGAAAGTGGTGGGAGTCAGAGGTTTGCAGAAATGCTCAATATTAGCAGTGTTTTATTGTGGTGGGTTGGTGGGTTTTTTTGTTGTTTGCTTGTTTTGTTTTCTGGCTGTGTCTGCAGCTTGTTTTCTGTGGCAGGCAGTGAGGGTGTCTCGCTTTAATTGAATTATTATGCCCTCTAGTGGGTATCACAGCACTAGTGAAGTGACATGATCTAAAATGTAAATAATTTGAAACAGCAGCGGTTATGGATCAGTACTAAATGAACAGTTAATTATATATACACAGTGATTAAATGTATATACAATAATGCTTAGGTTATCTTCCCCCTTTGTAGATCAGCATTTTTCTTTTTGGCTTGTAAACAATGACATGTTTGAGGTTCTCTGCACGTGACTTTCTCATGTATGACAGATTGCAAAAACAGATGTCGCGGAAGTGCTACAGGTTTTTTTTCCCCTAGTCATCATAAGTTTGCTCGCTATGAATCACCAAGATGGCTGTAGTTTTGCATATTATCCATTTTTGTGGATACTTATCTTCATCTTAACATTGTAGATATTTTAAGCCAACACTGTAAGTGTTTATAGATTGTAGAGATAGGTGGGAATACCTGGGGCTATTACTGTAACCTCTTTGCCTCTTGGAACCTGGGCTGCTTAGAAAAATCAAAATTTAACCCATGATGTTTGTGGTTGAATTTTAATATACATCAAATAGTACTTTCAGTACTAGTGTTGCTATGATTTCCAGCTGGAGACTTTCAGCCAATAAGATGGGAACAAGTCCTAATGTGAAGACTGTGCTTCAGTTTTAAAATTTCACTTGAAATGCTCTAATTGCTGCTGT